>MU564352.1:5133700-5283367 GCA_024362625.1 Silurus asotus | reverse complement strand
TATTTGTGTGTGGGGGTGGGGGTGTGTTCAATTTTGAGCTGCCGTTTCACTACTTTAACAGTTTTCTCTCGTAAAAGCTAAATGAACAGACAAGAAAGTGTCTCTCAGTTTGTTTAATCACATTTCAGTGACTATTAGGACCAAACCTGATTAAAATGGTTTAGTTGTACTGACAGATTCAAAGTCTAAAGCACAAAACAAAGGTCTGAGCCAAGAAAAGGCATTTGGTTAGATGATATAGGAAAAGTTTAAGTATAACAAAATGGGAAAACGAACAAGAGTTGAAAGCCAATGGGTCAAGGATGTGATGAGCTAGGATACAGAACTTTTAAAGCATAGTCCTCCTAATCAGCCAGTTTTTATTTTTAGTCATTAAAGTGATATTTCTTGGTAAGATAGCTTCAGTTGACTGTTGGCCTGGGGTGTAATAGCCAAAGGTGAGACTGACATCGCTTTAAGATTCTCTATGAAATTGTTCCACATTTAAGCGATGAATTGTACCTTGGTCACTTCTGGCAAACCATATTATAAGAAGGCATTATTCAAAATTTGTTCTGCAGCTTCACAGACTGCAAGTATCTCGGGCAGTGACATCAGGCAGATGGGTTTGAAAAATCTAATTATAATCCCCAGGTTGACAGTCTAATCTTGGGAGGCTTGGAGATGAGTCTAGAGCAAGGTGAGATCACTGACATTGTGGAGCTGGTAGTGGCATAGAATTTCCTATGGCCAGATTTTGTGGGGCCTTGGATTGTGCACAAAGTATAAAATGAAATAAATTATATATATCAGTGAGCATGCATGGCCTCCCAAAAGAGAATGGGTTCCCTTTTGTGTCTGGTTCCTCTCAAGGCTTTTTCTTCATGCCATCACAGGGAGTTTTCCCTTGTTACAGTCACCACTAGCTCGCTCATTAGAGACAAACTTTACTGTATTATTTTGTATCTGCCTCTTCTCTGTAAAGCTGCTTTTATACAATTGCATTATTATTTTAAAATATTATAAACAATAGTTGAATTAAATTCAATATTTGTTGTGGATGCCTGGTTTTCCACTGGCAGGTGATGGATGGCCAGTTTTGCACGAATAATGTTGCTATTACAGAGCAAAACCATAAATAGAAAGTCTTTGTGGTGTGAGCTTGCTTAAATAGTCTGTGATGATAAATGAAACCTGATGCCTGTGATCTCTTGTAACTTGTGTGATGGAAGTTGAACATTATAACAGCCATATGTGTGGGCAGAGGTGCATTCTGGAAAACTGAGTTTAATGCTGGATGCTAAAACTCCAAGCAATTAGAATTTATACAGAAATAATGCCGATAATAGAAAATTGCAGCAATAGAAAATCTCATTTCAAGTTAAAATTTTATTTACCACATACACATACATACAGACTACGACATGCAGTATTTTTAAAGTATATAGTAATTTTTTTATTTTTACTGTTATTTTATTTGCAAATTATTTTACTTACTTACTATTTTACTTAACGCCCTTAAAGCTCATATGCTCAATTGTATAAATAGGAAAAATGTCAATTCAGATAAGGACATCTTGCAAGAGCCTTACATGTAAATGTAATGTAATTGACATCAGTTTTCAGATGAATAAACAAACGGCTCTGTTAAGGGTCTTAGGGAAGTGGTAAGAAGTAGTTAAGAAAAGTTCAAATCCAAGCACCACCAAACTGCCCCCACTGCTCAAGCAATTACTTTAACCCTTAAAGTTGCTCTGGATAAGGGGACCTGCCATATGTTGCTATAATTGTTTTGCTGTGGTAAGAATGGTTGATGTAGTTGTTGTCTCAAAAATAATCAAAAAAATTCTGAATACAACAATGTAATCCAAAACACACTCAAAATGCTTGGGCACAATGATATATATATATTTAAGTGTACAAATAATTCAGTTATTTTTTATTTATTTATACTTTTTTTTAAAGTAAATAATGGATCTGGGTGGTCGAATTCAAATCTAAATCTTTGTGGAACTTATTGACTGTTTACCCTCAGATCATAATGGGACTGTAAATGAGTATTTTATTAAAGGCAGGATCTCTCGGAGGGTTAGGTCGTAAAGCCAATAAGACTATAGATAAAGGACTACTTGACAGTGCTTGCATGAACTGTAAGACAAAATACATGTGGTGTAATACAGGTAATTACGTTAACGTTGTAAAAATATTGACCTTTCCTCAAGAGATTTTATCTAGACCTAGTGATTTCCAATATTCGCCATGTTGCCTTGGACTTTATTGGATTTAAGTAGACAGTGTCACATTGGTAGTATTGTTGCCTCCTTGGATCAATTATGACCTTGGGTCTATGTGGAATTTCGCATGTATACCCAGTGTATGTGTGTGTTTTTTCCTGATTCACCAGTTTCCACCGAAATCCCAAAGACAAGTTAGAAGGTTTTTTGAATACAAGTGGATAGCTTATGATAAGCAATAGCAACATGCTTTGGCATGTAGTGATGTCCTATCAGTGGTGTGTTTTCCCCTCATCCCTTAATGTTTCTTCGAAAGACTCTTGATCTATCATGACCCTGACCAGAAAGGCAGAAAGGTCATCTTGTGACTGAACTGACAATCAATGAGTACACATATGAATTGAAAAAATGAATAAAATGTCAATAATTGAATGTGGAGAGACTGAAATGAGACACATTTATTATGTTTATTCAACAATTTCAGGATGGTGTTAGAACCAAATCTGGCAAGCAGAAAGTGACACATTAAGGCATTGACTTTCAGTCAAAAAAAAATCATAGTATTAGATTAACCCTTACTACTACAAATATAACATCGTACACATTGAATGTCTGAGAAAATTTCCCAAGCACAATATGTGGCAGAAAGGGCTTGGCTTATAGACTCTCTCCTGGTACTTTGAGCTGTCTTAATAGAACTAGTGATATGTCCTGGGGCTTTCAGAAAACTGAAGACACCTCATGCCACTAAAGAAAGCTTTTTCCTCTGGTGATTCATACGTGACACACCAACTTTATAAATCTACGAGCAGTAAAATCATCTGCAGTATTTGTCATCATTACACAGACCAAGTCTAAACCTTTTCTATAGATTTTATAACTCATACAGTTGTGAGTGTTTTTATATATTAGGGCTGTCAATCAATTCAAATATTTATTCAGGATTAATCGCCTGATTTGCGTTGCAACTTAATCGCACATTTTTATGTGTCCTGAATGTACATTAAATTAATACTTTTCAAGTTTTTAATACTCTAATCAACATGAGCATTGGCAAATATGGATGCTTTATGCAAATGTATGTTTATTAGTGAAACCATACTCATCATTAATTTTATTTCTATTTAATCTACACTCAGTACACTGTAATCATAAAGTGAAAACTAAATTCTAAAAATGTCTGTAAAATCAAAAAAATATTTAAAACTTTCAGAGATCTGAAAGTGGATGACCACTGTTAGTCCTAATCCAACCTGACCCAGCGTGAGAGGATTTGCCTTAAAGAAGAGAGTTTACATTATAGTATAGTGTTTTGTACTTATGGTTCTTTGCAACAAACTTTCGGGGTGAAAGGTATACTAAACCCACATGGCTACCATTCAATATTTCCATTTTGTTCCACTTTTAAATATGGCTAATTTCAACCAACTTTATCATACAACAAGATAGTGAGCTAAAGCATATGTCCAACCTCTATAAGTGATATGTAGAGAAAAAATGGCTGGTTTTTATTATGAAATGGCCTGCCCAGTCACCGCACCCAAATCCTATCAAACTGCTCTGAGATGAATTGCATCGCAACAGCCATGGCAAGTGTTTCAGCAGAATGTTGGATATTTAATGTGTAGCACATAGGTTTTTAACCAGGGGTCCAACGCACTACTGCAGTGGGTCTGCTAATTAATGTTAAATCACAAATAATTTTTTTATTATACAAAATAAACATGGGTAATAACAACAAAGACAAAATATTTAAAAAATATTTAAAAAATGTAATTACATTAAAGTTCTATTAAACTTTAAGTTAAAGTGCATGTAAATGTATAATAGTCCACCTGATAGTAAAAGAAAAGTTTATAGAACTGCAAATCAATTAAAATAAAAGACAAACATGAACAACTTAATACATTTAGATTTTGATCGATTGTTTTTGATGAATAAATCCTTTCGAAAGATTTTAAATCATATGAAAATATACAGACAATGATGCATGTGAAGGGAATGCAAGGGCATGGTGACTCAGTGGAAAGGTGCTGTGTTACTGATTGGAAGGTTGGGGGTTCAAGCCCCGGTTTTGCCAAGCTGCCACTCTTGGGCTATTGCGCTCTGACCTCAGCTTTCCAAGCAAGCGTTGCACCTCAATTGCTGTCTCTTCTACTGCTCACAGACCACTATCACTCTTAACAACAGGTGTCTATTTAGCATTTAGGAAAGTGCAAGGTAGCTGGTTTGAACGGCATACCGGGATGTGTGCCCAGGGCATGTGCTGGTCAACTGGCTCAGGTCTTCACTGACATTTTCAACCTGTCACTGGCTCAAGCCATGGTTCCTACATGCCTGAAGACTACAACCATCATACCAGTGCCTAAGCATTCAGCTGCAGAAAGTCTGAATGATGTTTGCCAGGTTGCACTCACCCCTATTGTTATAAAGTGCTTTCAGAAATTAGTTCTGAATCACCTCACTGTGGGCCTACCACCTTCAATGGACCCACACCATTTTGCTTATCACCCGAACAGGTCAACAGAGGATGCAGTTTCCATGGCTTTTCATTCAGCTCTTCTGGATAAAAACGACACATACATCAGAATTCTGTTCATTGACTTTAGTTCTGCATTCAATAAAGTCATAGCCACAATACTGATCACCAAGCTCACTGACCTGGGTATCTGCACCTCCACATGCAGATGGATTCTACACTTTTACCAACAGACCTTTATATGATAGGTTGGGAAAACAGGCTCCTTTTGTCAGCCAGCAGCGCGGGCACTTCCGGTGCTTCCACTTCCGGGGTAGCGCGAACCCGCAACCGTCCTGGCCGCCATCTTGCCATCACATAAATAGACACGGCTTCCTCACGCGCGCTGCCAGATTGTCTCGTTGGCTTCCGTGTTTTCTTTTTTCATTGAGACTTTCCTGTTCCTCGGTTTCGTTTTTTCCCGTGTTTTGCTTTCAGTTTCGTATCTTCCGGTATTTGTTTCTTTTTCGCTTTTGTTCTTTTTTCCCCGCGTACGCGCGCGCCGCCGTCGCGGTTTTGCTCGTTTTTTTTTCCCTTTTTATTTGTTTGTTATTTCTTCCTTTTTTCCTGTCTCATTTCCGGTCTGGAGTTTTTGTTTTCCCTCTTTTTTGGGCGCTTTCTCGGTTTCCTTTTCCCCTGGAGGATTGTACTTTTGCTCTGGTTTTGTGGATTACTTTTTACAGGGGACCATAAGTTTTTGGACACGTGTTTTCGGGCGTTTTTTTTAGTGACTTTTTCACCCGGAGGACTGTAAGTTTTCGGACACTTTGTTTGTTTGTGGTGTGTTATTATTTCACCCTGAGGACTGTATGTTTTTGGACTCTTTGTTTTTTTGTGCCTTCTGGATTCTTTTCTCATTAAAGACTGTTTAACTTTATTGCTGTGTCCTGCATTTGGGTCCTACTTTTGCATCGCTGACACCTTTGTATAACTCCAACATCATTAAATTTGCAGATGACACCCTGTGGTCATCCAGACCATCAACAACGATAAATCAGCCTACAGGAAAGAGATCTGAAGCCTGACATCGTTGTGTGCCACCAACAACCTGACCATCAATGCCATGAAGACTAAAGAGCTTATTGTGAACTTTCAGAAATCTAACAGCAGGAAACACTCCCCAGTCTACATCAATGAAACTGTGTTAAAAAAGATTTCCAACTTTAAGTTCTTGGGAGTTTACATCACTAAGGATCTGTCCTGGCACCAGAACACTTTAGCTCTGGTTAGGAACTGTACTTATTGAGGAGTCTTTAGAAAGCTTATCTGTCCCCAGAGATTCTAGCAAGTTTTTACTGCTGCATCATTGAGAGCCTCCTGACCAACTCCATCACTGTATGGTATGAAGGCTCCACTGCGAGTGAATGTAAAGCCCTGCAAATGGTTGTCAAAACAGCCCAACGGATCAATGGCACCCAACCTCCTGCCACTGAAGACCTTCACCACAGCAGATGTCTGCGCAGAGCTCACAACATCATCAAGGACTCTTCATAACCCAGTCAAACTGTGTAACCTCCTTCCATCAAGAAGGACATACAGGAACATACGCACCAGAACCAGCCGGTTCAGGGCAAATTTTTTTTCCATCCACCATCACACTACTGAAATCTACACTACTCTGTTAGAATATTTTATAAACACTGTGTATAACTTTTGTACAGTTGTACAAAATTGCATATTGTAAATGTATATACTACTTATTCTCTACACATATTGTGCCTTACATGGATAATATTTAACATATAATGTATGTGAATTTATCTACTCATTACATATATCCTGCCTAATATTTTAGATACTGTATATGTATATATACTTGGTGTACTTTCTTATCAGCTTTCGCACATTTTTCACTGTCTTAGACTGTCTTTCGATTTTGATTGGTTTCTGTTAATATCAGTGGCTGTGTTTGACACATTTTGTATCAGGGGTCCCTGCCCCATGCCAATCTCTCCTAAGGGATCCTTGACCTAAAAAAACGTTGAAGACTTCTGGTGTAGCATGTTTTAAAAAAAAATCTTACATTAAATATGTTGGCTTTTCTAGCTATCTGGCTTAATTAACCACTTAGATTAAGCTTTGTTTACCCAATTTTTTCTCGCTACTACTCACAATTTAATGTCTCATTTGCAGGTGAAAAAAAAAAGTCCTTCTTTTTTTTACTTTTAATGGCTGACATACTGTATGGCCTTATAGGAAATCAACACTTTTTGCTGCTTACATATCATGTGCGCATGCATAAAGTTCCGTCTTAAATTAGCAAAAGCATATTGTAACTGGAGTTTATTCATGCAACACACTGAGCCTGGAGTGAACTGTTTGGCTAAATAAGCATACTATTTCAAATAAACCTGGATTTTATTAGCACACTCTGTGGAATACCTCCCAGACTGGGGTCAGAACACAGAGACTGGGGTAATTTATAATGCAAAACAGGGACAATTTGTAGACAACAGCGATAGAGGAAGCACACACATTGCTACATCAGCCTTTTAAAGGTTCTACAATGCATCAATGAGACAAGGTACAAGTAGGAGCTATCGGACCACAGACACCTAGCCCTGGCCCTGATTAAAACCAATCACCCGAAGCCCACTAGCAGAAGATGTTCTACCCTTTCCTCTTTCAGTGGCTGTCAATATAGGTGGACAATTGCAAATATTGTCAGGAAAATGTTCAACTTGCATTACAAGAATGTCACACTTCAGTATTTTATTCAGTATGAGTTTTTTTACTTACTCCCCATCCGATCTTCAGTTAACTGGACTTTCCATGTTCCGGATTATACCTGTTTTCCGGTTTGTGCTTCTACCTAAGCTCCTGTTTTGTGTACTAAGCCAAATAAAGCGTTTTGACTGCATTCTGTTCTCCGACTCCTGATCCGAGCCTGACACAGGGGTTCTCTCATACCTATAGCAGACACTGCAACAGATTCTATTTCCCATCTGCAACATGGCCTTCAGCTCCCAGTTATTATATTCCAGCTCCTCCAACTTTTAAATGAACGCACCTGATTTTAATCACCCACTTTATTAAAATAATAGACTCCGATATCACACAAACTGCCAAAAATTGCTCTAAGAACTTGTTCCTGATGTGCCAAGACCTTTAGTTAATGCTATTTCCGATTTGACCTTAGATTCACAGATTTTATTTTTAATCTAGACTAATTTTTGTTTGCTGATTGCCTAAAAAATCTCTGTTTTTGTTTGTTTTTTTGGCATTGCATATGCCTGACATTTTTTCACCCTGAGTTGATATTCCCTGTTTTTGATAATATAAGGATTTCATTTGCAACTGCATCTATTTCCTGCTCATGACATCTGGTTTATTATCATAATATGATTTTATATTGTTCAGACTACTAAACTACTAGATTTTTTATTTTTGTTTCTAGATATGCTAAATGAAAATGTACAAAAAATATACGGTATTCAGAAAATAATGAAACCCTGTATGAAATTGGTTAATGTATAACATAGTAATAATATGTGCATTGAAAAATGAAGGTTGTTTGCGTCCATTGTTTGTTCCTTTATAGAAGTTGATTCCTTTATATACAGACTAAAGTATGTTATGCATGATTACTTGTATCTAAGTTTTATTAAATCATTTCAATGGAATTTTAATGGAATATGTTTCAAATATTATTTTTGGACATTAACTCTGTTGGCTCTTCCACCTTTCCTTCTTAATTAACGACAGAGAGTTTGCTTTTCCTTATAGTTGCTTCGTACTATTCACAATTTAACGAGCCATTCGTATTTGCAGGTGAGAAAAAAAGTCCTTCTTTTCTTACTTTTAATGGCTGACATATGGCCCCATATGCGGTCGACACTCGCCACTGATTGCATATCGCATGAACTAGTGTCTTGAATTAGCAGAAGCAGATTGTAACTAGATTTAATTCATGGAACACACTGAGCCTGGAGTGAACCGTTGAGCTAAATAAGGCATGCTATTTCAAATAAATCTAGATTTTATTAGCACACTCTATGGAATACCTCCTAGACTAGGGGTCAGAACACAGATACCAGGGTAATTCATAATTCAGAAACAGGGACAGCTTATAAACGGCAGAGATGGATTTACTGTTGACAAAGTCACAGAGTTTGCACTGATAACAGCAACACAAAGAAGCATAAAAGGTCTGATTGTTTAAATTAATGAGGGTACAGGAAACCAGGGAAGCAGCAACAAGATGTTTAAAGAGACCACACACCTAAAATAAGAACACACAACACTTGTCGCAGTTGCGATTTAAGTCTTGCATAAACACCAACAAGAAACTTTAAACAGGAATGTATTTGTCTTTAATAGTCTGATCGTCTGTCTTTCATTAAAAATAATACTAATAATTTAATGTTAAAACAAAAATGGTAAAAAATCATAATAAACTTTTTTTTAAAGGGCACAAAACAAAGAAAAACAAAAATCCTTTTGATCAATTCTCTGACAAAGGACTTTTTCCTCAGTTTGACCGACCAACTATTGGAAGAGTCCTGGTTGTGCCAAATTTTTCCAGAGGTTGAGAATTATGGAGGTCACTGTACTGAACTGCACTGGGAATCTTCAGTGCTGTCCAAAAAGGTTTTTGCCTTCCCCCGATCTGTGTCTTGCAACTGTCAAAATGGACCTGAACTGTTGTCCATTAACTGCTTTATCTTCTTCAGTTTGCTTCTGATCATCATTACTGTACCCCGCAACCTTGTATATATGCTTCAAATGGACATTTAGTGCAACCCAGATGAGGATGGGTTCCCTCTTGCATCTGGTTCCTCTCAGGGTTTCTTCCTTATGCCATCTCGGGGAGTTTTTCCTTGCCACAGTTGCTCATCAGGGACAAACATACTCACAAAGAACATATTTACATTTAATCACCACATCATCTGTGTAAAGCTGCTTTGAGACAATGTTCATTGTAAAAAGCGCTATACAAATAAAAATGAATTGAATTGAATTCAATCACTAAAAAAATCACTAAATCTATATGCTTGCCTATTTTTCCTGCATTTATTTGACCCTGTATGCATGTGTATGTGACAAATACAATTTTATTTGATTTGACTTTAAGGACAAAATGTTCATTTAAACATAGGAGATTTTATAATAATAAATACTCATGCTTTACACTGCATAAACAAAAGAGGAAATGGATGTTAAAAAATCCCAGCACGCCTTCCTGTCACTTGACATAAAAACTGATGATATAACAAGTGCTGCATAAGTGAGGAGAGCAAAACAGATTACAGGTCGAACACTAGCTGAGCCACAGCAAGAACTGATCTGAAGATGCTGAGTTCAGAGGAAAAGTAAAAAAAAGTTGAAGAAAAATATAGATTCTAATGCAATGCCAAACTTGTCTTTTTTTTTTGTAGTTTACATCATTGCGTTTCAATTAAATGTAAAATGCTCATAAAGATGATGACAACACAGTATTTGCAAAGATAATCATTAGTAAATAAGGATAGGTTTGCCCCCTTGTAACAATAAATAAATGAATTTGTCATCTGTATGTGGTACACTGTATATTCTAGAGCAGTAAAACCATATCTATTCTGGCAATTAGTTGCGAGCATCTATTGATAATAAAATAAATTAATAAAATCTATTAATCTGCCCCAGCATACATTTTTAACCATATGCAATAATGAATGTCAAATAAAACGTGTTGTTTCAGAGAACCTGTATCTCATATCAGTAACAATAACAATAACTATAATAAATAACAATTAGGTTTTCCATGCTATATAAAGTTATTTGTACAAATCCCTGTTACTACACTACTGCGTTTAAACAATGAATTATGTTAATCACAAAAATAATCAAATATATAACAAATATCGCAAATCTAATTTAACTTGGTTCAATTTCTAAATGTTATCAAGCCCTTAATAATTGTAATCATGCATAATAAACAAGCATATAATAACTTATATATAAAAAACAAACAGCCTATATAATATAAAAAAAAAAAAAAAAAGATTCTTACACATTGATGTCTTTTCCTGTGAATTTTATCTTTCTGTACAAGAGTACATTTGTTTAATTCTTGCAAGAATTTTCGGAAAATTCTTAAAACTTTATCCCAGTAAGCATTAATGGCACTAATGTCTGAATTTCTGTTCTAGAAATTTAATCAACAGCTTCTGCCCAATCGGAATCAAGAATTCGACCGCGCTGCGATATAACCACCTAACAACAAAATGCACTTATTTAAAGGATAAATGCACGTTTACCAAGCTTTTGGCAGAATTTGTACATTTTAAGTCAAGCAAAGCGAAAAGCTATGCGCCTGTAAGCAGTGATAGTGATGAAATATTCCGCAATCTAAATGGAAATGCATGGAAAATTTACTGCTCAGTACTTTGTACTGCTCCCACACAATTACAGGATTCACGATTTATTAGCTGTTTGCGCAATGGGGGTCCTTCTGACATACGAGGCTTTCTGTTCACAATACAGATCCATTTCTAACACACACATACACACACACACACACACACACACACACACACACACAAACACACACACACTTGCCCTCCACCTGGGCCACCCACCACCAACCAATGTCAGTTCTCATTACTACACAAGCTAACCTTTCTAAGAGAGACTGACAGACAGAGAGATACGTACAAAGCGAAAAACAAATACAATTTTAGTGCAGTCATTTATTCACATTTCAAATATTATTTATGGGTATCAATACCTTTGGTACACACATTATACTATAATTACAGTACAAATTAAAGGGAAGTGGTAGTTTAGGGGTTAAAGCATTGTACTTTGGTTCAGAAGGTTGTGAGTTGAAATCCCTGCCATACCAAGCTGCCAATGCTGGGGCCCCTGAGCAACCCCATAGCTAATTAGTTGTATAAATTGAGATAAATGTAAGGCTATGTCTATACAAATCTGGATCAATTTAAAAACATTTGTTTCTAAAAAAGCTTTCGTTTTCAATCGTTTCCCAAAAGTTGCTCATTCACTCTGAAACATCTGAAAATGTCTCTTCAGCAAAACGTAAGATACTTCGACCTGCATTGTTTTGCCGTGGCGTTTATTTACTTTCCGGCGCTGTAAAACGTCGCTGCAATGACTAAAAACGCATCATGAGAGAGAGCGAGAGAGAGAGAGAGAGAGAGAGAGAGAGAGAGAGAGAGAGAGACAGAAAGACAGAGAGACAGAGACTCTGTGGTTAGTTGTACTTCACTGAAAACACATAAAGTGAAGGTCAGATGATAGTAAACCCCATTCATTCTAGTAAACACTTGGAATAAAGTATTTTACAATCATGCCGCACATGTACAGCAGTCAGAGGTAGATCCATACACATACACACTCCATCGTAAATGAATATGTTAATTCTTTCCCAGACACATTCTTCCTTTCATCTCTTCTTCCAAAATGTGTTTCAAAAGGAGTTCTAAAATAATCATAACCTTTCTCCTACAAGTGAGTTGTGGGGTGGAGGGGGGAGGTGGGGTGGAGGGGGGGTTTGAGGGATTATATTTTCACCCTTTTCATAGTTTTTTTTATTTTTTTCCAATATTAAGTTATCTATTTTAATGAACTAGGAATTAGAGGATTGGGACTGAATCTGATTTTAATTGCATTTTCCCCTATGTCTCACACTGTTCACATCTTACATTGATTTTTTCTTTTTTACAAATCATGCATCTTTAAAAGTCCAGCTGTATAATGTATAAAAAAGTTTTAATGGACATGTTCGACAAGAGTTGAACCCTATAAATGGTATGGTCTTGTGCATTCAAAAATGGTTTTCAGCTGTTTTTATACAGTAATCACTTAAGTTACTAAAGCTCAAGCAAGTCTCGTCATACTTCGTTCATCTCTCTCATAAAATAAGGTGATACACAACTGCTGGATGTTTTTTTGTTTTTTACACCAGATGAGATCAACCATTTCTCATTTCTCATATCAAGAGTCAAGATGCTTTTATTGTCATTTTACCCATATAAAGCTGATGCAGTACACAGTGAAATGAGACAATGTTTCTCCAGAACCCTGGTGCTACATAAAACAACATAGCGCTACATCACAAAACATGGAGCTACATAACAGAAAACAGAACAAAAGACTTAAGTAAGTTATCCTAGCCACATAAAGGACATCGTGTGCAGACAGTGCAAGACAAAAGACAATAGAGGACAGTGTAGGACAGATACACAAAACACATAAAAGTGTTGACCAAAAAACCTACTGTATAATATGTTATACAGTACAATGTGCAAAAGTGTATTTGTAAACTTAAACACAATGATGTGCAATAACAGCACTATATCAGATTGTCTGTCACTGACAACTCCATAACAGTAAATCACCAAAATCACAATTTCTCAATTCTAATATTTGATGCGAACAATAAATTAAGCTCCTAAACTGTAATTTTTGTGAATTTATGCATTACACTGCTTTTACATTATTGGCTGGATATTTGCATGAATGTCCACATACACTGGTGTTACAACCAAAGACGACAGAAACAGTTTAATTGCATAAGTTTTGCTGCCTTGGGTTTTCACAAAGTTTGCAAGATTTTTGCAAGATGTAGCAATTCCAAGAACAACTGCAGAGTAACAACTATAAAGTTAATAAAGTACTGTAGCTGTTAATAAAAACAAAAGCAAGTAACCCATTTAGTTATGATCCAGAGGTCTTTTTTTATTGTAAATCAGAATCTAAATCCATTTGGTGGACCTGATTTAAATCTATACTTGGGCAATTCAATACCTTCAACTTTATTGCTATATGCTGATATTTACTTGCATTCATTTGGCAAACCAAAACAATGATAGACTTTGTTTTATTGCATCTGATTGTAAATAACTTTTCAAAATCTCACTGTAAATATAACATTTCTATATTTCCATACAAAAAGTCAAAAATACTAAGAAAAGTCTAATAATCAAAAAGGTTTTCAGGAAACTAGAACTCTACTAGAAATTAAATATTAAAAGAACACCGAACCCAGTGTGCATAATAATTTATGCAGTGTGAGGATTGTGATCATGAAAAATGAATCATTTCTTCACGATTTAGAATAAATAATACTCACACATACAATATGGAAAAGTCTTACTACTAACTAATTACTAACCACTCCATGCTAGGAACACCCTACAAGCTACAATTTTGGAGATAGTTTAAACCCGTCCTCTAGACATCATCCAGATCCTTACACTTGCACTTCAAGACTTTGAGAATGCTCACCTGCTCCTGCACCCCTTTGACAGGTCCTATTGTATTGAGCTAATTAATGTTATTCTGCTCAATTGTCAGTTGTTTTAATGTTTAATGGTAAGGCTGATCATTGCATACATTAGTACTTGCTTTGGATAAATGAGAATACAGACATTCATTAATTAAATGCAAAAAATTGTAATATATGGATGTACATATACATCACTTAGCCCTAGTTTGCATGAACATAGAGGCAGCTATGTTTTTCCCCATTTTGGGGGTCAAATGTACAGCAGCCAAATAAAGACTGTTCAAATAAATGCAGCATAAATATAAAGAGTTCAAACACAAGTGTATCTGTCAGCCATTACAGATTTAAATGTGAATTGGTGCATCTGCCTTTTTAGATGGCCACAATTTGGATCAGCCTGAAATGTAAAAAAAATGTATGCAACTTCTAATTGATTTGTTGGAACTTTTCCTATCAGTGTACAAGCCTATTCAATTTGTATGTATGTGTGTGTTTTTGTGCTTCCCTCTGCATGTGAGGTCAGCTTTTTTTTTTTCTTGAAGATTTATTATAAAGTCAAAATCAATTATAATGTCAATTTCGCTACACCAGAGCTTACAAAGCCAAATGTTGTTCTCATTTTTTTTATTCGTAATCACCATCCAATACTCATTTGTGCAGTCAAAGTAGGATTTGAAATAATAATTATTTATGGGCAATCAGCATGAGATGTTGCACATTTCCTGGAATAACTGTTAGCGGTTAATGTAATCCCATGGAACTGGTGACTCACCCCATATTCAAATGATCCTCCATTAAAGCTGTTGTTCTGGTTTTATTAGGGTAATAGAAGCCAGTAATTGTGTAAGTATAAAGAATGCGAAATGAAAATGCATATGGAATGGAAAAACTGTGTTTGTTCGGATAGAGGCATAAAGCAGGTCCCGCTGCATTCTGCACACTTTAAAAATCCACATGAATCACATTAAGCTTTTAGTCTAATCACCGTTATTCATCACAATCTCTGAAACTGCAGCCCTTCATTTCCCCTGTGGTGAAGGCAGATCAGATAATGACAGAGCTCCGATAATCTTGTAACATGACTATATTGTATATAATGCCATATTACTATTTAGACAATGTATAATATTCTAAAATGTTTTAAGGTTCGCTTTTTTAGTGTTAGAACAAATTCGATTTACTTTCTCCAAACTGACCGTCAAAAAATTATCATTTGACCAAAATATTATAGAGAAAGTTCTGACATAATGTTTTTGTGTGTGTAATGCAGTTGGTCATGGCCATGGGTTGCATTGTATACTTGCATACCATTTGTAAAGAGTCACAAAGGTTTTTCATATTCGGAAAATGAGAACAAGTACAAAGTAAATCTTTTTAATTGACTTATAATGGCTGCATATTCGTACCTTTATGTCCTGCTTTGTCCTGGAATGCGGCCACATAAACAGCAACACCCAGATTAATATTTGCGTGAATTATTCGGAAATAATTGTGATAAATTTTGATGATTTTGATTTTTTCTTGCGTCTTTAAAATGCAACACTTAATATTATTAAATAAATATAATAAGTGGTCAAAAATAAGGGTAACCATCAGGCACAATCCCTGACTGTCACTTTTTGTTGACTTCCTGATTGTTCACTAAATGAGAATATGGTTTCTAAGCACTCTTAGTATTGAAATTTAAAGACTTGGTGTGCATTTTTGGCCTTTTTGACTATAAAATAAGACTAAGGTTAATTTACTAAGATCCTTACTGAAGTTCAAAACTAAAGAACTTCTATTCATTATACAATTGTTTATAAATTGTTAGATAACATTTAGTGGGTGATTAAATGCAAAACCATATACACAGAATTGCAATATAGTCTACATTTGTGAAAAAGTTATGTTATGAGTAAAATGATTACAGTACAGCTGATGAAATAAAAATAATAATAAAGAAGATTGATGATGATGGCGATGACGTTGGTTATTATAGTTTATTTCAATTCAGATTTATCTGTAAAGCACTCTTAAAAATAGTCCTAAAGCATCTTTAATATATAAAGATAAAGCGGTCATTAAATTGTATAAAAGAATGTATACATAGTGCTTATAAGTTTGTTTTTTGTCATTATAAATTTGCCCTTAATGAGCAAGCCAGTGGTGATATAACTTCCTTGGAATTGTATGATGAAGAAACCTTGAGAAAAACTAGACTTAAAAAAAACCTCATCTTTATTTTGATGACACTGAATGTCCATTCATTACAGTTCCTTCATTGCTCAGGTCTACTGTTCTGTAATAAGCACTTAAATGCAAAACTGTTCATACAAATTGTATGTTAAACTGCAATTGTAGTATACAGTTAGTATTAATTTTTTGTCCAAATCCATCCTCAAAGTTCTTTAATTGTTCTTTAGTTTAGATTTGTATACATCTTTATATTTGTATACAATAATAATCATTAAAATAAAACAATCTTTTATAAATTCCTAGATATTCTTTTTTAATAAACAACAACAGCTTTATTTCTTCAGCTTTTATTTTATTTTATGCGTAACTGCATTCACATTGTGTATCAAAACTAAAAACAAGTGCAGATATGAATTGGTGTTCTGATCATAAAAAAATAAACAAATTTAATATTTTTTAGAGTCTTCTTTGTATAATATTTGCATGTGGGGAATCAGAAATTAATATGACATACCAAGCTATGATTTTAAGAATATTTTGCATTATTATTTGAAGAGGCAAAAACATACTTTGAACAATTTAATACATGGCCTTAGTGGTATTAATGTGCACATTCACCTGTATTAAAAAAAGAAATACATTAATAAATCAGTTAAGAGGCTTGCAAGCAAGCATTCACAAGCAACAATCAAAATTGTCGAAGGACCCAGATGTTGTTTGGTCTCTGCTTTAATCGGGACATGATTTAGACTTAGACGAATCCTGTTAGCATAACCCCATGAATATGAAAATATGGTGTAGTTCAAAGTGGATAAGAACTTTGTTCCCTTTGCAAACCTAATTAAAGTTTGATACATGGCTCATATAATATTTTAGCACCAAAAAGGTCAAACTTATAAACCCCATGCACCAAGTTCCCTACACTCCCCTTACACTAAATGTCAGGCTTGTTTAAAAAGGGACATGCATATATTCAAATACAAATATTAGATTCACACATCTTAAAGTGTAAACGACATTTTTATAGGACTCTCCACTTGCTCTTTAGATAGTCAATGCTGGATTTTAACATAACTGTTGGGCTACTACAGTTACCACAGGTACTGGCCACTTTATTATGAACACTTGCTTTTTATTAATTCTGCAACAATCCAATCAGCTAATTATGTGAAATCACATTACACTGTATAAGATCATGCATAAACAAGTCTTTAGTGAATGTAAATCATACATAGAAATGAGGAGCAATCATTTCTTTGACTTTGACTAAAATTCAGTGCAATAAAGACTGACCTTTAACTCAAAGTTAACCATTTTACTGTAAATGAAATTCTGTATTTACTGCCTTTATATTCTCTTCTCTCCCTACTCTATATATCTTATATAGGGCTTGGGACAGGCAATGTGTTTTTGTTGTTTGTGTAATTTGTTTAGGTTGAAGTCATTCCACTCTATCAGCCAGTTGTGAAGGGCAAACCTACTGATTAAGGCACATTGACAAAAAGAGAGAGCAAGAAAGAGAGAGAGAGAGAGAGAGAGAGAGAGAGAGAGAGAGATAGAGAGAGAGAGAGAGAAAGAGAAAGGTGAAGTCTTAAGTTACTGCTTGCTGATAAAGCAAGAATGAGCTGTACTTGACCTGTAACATATTAGATTAAATAATAGGATTTATTGCAACGGTACAAACTGAATTTCCAAATTCAAGATTTGTGTTCCTAACTGACAGTTACACATTATATCACATTGAAGGCTTTCAATCTGAAATTAATCAATAGCTGGACTATGAATAAAATATTAGCAATGTATAGTAAGGTATCACAAGGTCTACTCGATGGCATAGACACATACATTTAATGACAGATAGCAGCTGCGTTCACAATGTTGGAGACCTTCAGCTCCTGCTGGGACATTTATACCAGCCAGCTCTGCTGCCACTAGTGTTTATGCTCTCTCTTCTTTCCAGAATCTGGTACTTCATTCTGATTTAATTTGTGCTACAGCATGTGCCAATTCAGTAAATGCAGTAATCTAAGATGTCATGAGCCCAGAATGAAATGGTTCAGCAGAATTGCTTTCAAAATCCATTTCTTCACAATGAAATCTCTACACTAGCATCTTCTGGATTAGCAATGCAGATGCACTGTGTGTTATTTTACACAGTAACTGACAAATGCACAAACAACAACAAAGGAAACGTATGTGTTTGTGGGTATGATGTGAGTGTGATGCATGCCAGAGGAGTAGCTCAGGAAAGAAGCTGTTTGGCTCTAATGTATTCAGATATACCGACACCTTTTTTGGCATTCGACACACTTCAGCTGCTGCATCAGCCACTACTTTAGGCTTAGTTGTTGTGTTTGTACAAAAAAGAAGAAAGGTTGTGTATCTCAGTTTGAAATGTGAGTGTTTATGTTTACAAAAATGTTTGTAAAGATTTTTCCAAGGCTTTTTTACTTTTAGTTTTGACTCCTTTCTTTTATTTACCCAATTCTCCAATAACTGAAGCTTTGTTTATTTACAAAATAAAAAGAATTGTCTAAATGTTACAAAGGACTATTTTCTGTGCTAGTTCTTGCTCTCAGATGAACAAAAAGAGATAAAAATGCATTATTAGATAGATAGATAGATAGATAGATAGATAGATAGATAGATAGATAGATAGATAGATAGATAACTAAAAGGTTACTTTTAACCTTAACGCATTATGGTGTAAGTAATCAACAAAGTAACTAAGTTACTTTTTGAATGAAGTAACTGTAACTAGTTACTATTTTTTAGTAACTAGCACAACACTGTATATATATATACTTAATGTAAAATATTAGGCAGGATGTACAGTAAGTAATGAATTGATAAACATAAATAAAACAGTAGTGTAGATGTATGTAAGGCACAATATGTTCATGAGGGGTATAAAAATTACAAGGAGGTTAAACAGTTTGTGACTAGCATGTGGTGAAGGTATGGGGTCGATTTTGACCACCCTTTGCAGGCCTTTACATTTACACACAGTGGAGCCTCTGTACCATACAGTGATGGAGTTGGTCTGGTCGTTGATGCAGCAGTAAAAACACGTTAGAATCCCTGAGGACAGGTGAGCTTTCTTAAGACTCCTTAAGAGGTACAGGTGTTGTTGTGACTTTCTAACCAAAGGCTGAGGTGTTCTAGTGACAGGACAAATCTTTAGAGATATGAACTCCCAAGAACTTAAAGCTGGAGACCCTCCCTACCTCAGTTTCATTGATGTAGACTGGAAAAAAGACTTCTGCTGTTAGATTTCTATAAGTCCACAATGAGCTCTTTAGTCTTTTAAAGTTTTGGCACCTAGGTGGCGGAATAAAGTTCCCTTAGCTTTCCAAACATTGGGGTCACTAGCAGCCTTTAAACAACATCTAAAAATCGACCTCTTCCAGAAGTACTTAAATCAGCAGTTGGTAGTATTCTTAGCCAGTGACCTAGTGGACTAGTTTCAGTTTTATTGATAGAGGCTTCAAAGGCTTCTGTAAATAACTAGAATAAGGGGGTCTGCCAAAAACCAGAAATGCAAATGTAAATGTATGTTAACCTATGACATTTCTGTACAATATTTTAATTGTGGGAAGATAATGCATTAACCATTCTTCTGCAAACTTCTAAACTGCACTTATAAATACAAGGATGTTTTAAACATATTTAGACAAGAATCTTGGGACACAGGACAGTCGGTAGTAAATAAATCTCTGCAAGGAATGAATATGATGCTAATTTAGATTTATTTCCCAGTACAGTAGGGCAGTGAGAAGGCAGAAAGAGTCAGTGACAGAAAAACATCTGTCTTACCATATTAAACCTGAAATGAAAGGTGTTGTATAGACAGGAACAAGTGGGTGACTTTCACATTGGCATCTTTAAAGGGGGTGAGGGTTAGGGGTTTTTCATGCTATTTCATGCACTCTGAGTTATTTACATTGATAAAGGATTGGTTTCTCCTGCTAAACATCGCAACAGTTAAAAAAAATGATTTGGACGTACATATTTTGGGTATTTATAAGTTTCGGAAAGTGTATTTTGTGTATGACGTCATGTAAGGCTAAATTCTTTGTATTTATCTCCCCTAACCAGAATTTCTCCACTCAGTAAAACCCTAAGATATAAAGGATACAATATTGCTCTATAGATATTATACAGTGTGTGATATGTCCCCTTTAACCATTCTTCATCCACTAAAGAATGCCTTGATTAATTCTGGTCACTGGTGACGTTACCTTCTATCTATGCTTCTCTCTCTCTTCTGTGGTATACATTTTTGATGGGGTGACTTTCTGCTAGCAAATAAGAACCGTTTTCTTCCATTCAAAGTCCAGTGAGAGTGCTACCTATAGTGTTCTATCTGAATCATTTGTCTGCAGAATATAAATGGGTTTTGGGAGAACAAGCAAGCTTTAGTTGTTGAAAAATAAATTCCATGGCTGCTGTCCACTTTACTTCTTATGGCTTTCCTTTCATGGTCAGACCACTGATGTGGGACACTATGTGAAGATAAGGAAGTGCATGGTGGAGCAGCAGCTGTAGGCAAAAGGGTCGCAGGCTGAACCAGCAAGCAATTTGTTATGAATGATTGCTGTGCCTACTTACAACACACTCAAACCCATACCCAGAACATGATCTTAACCTGAAAAAAAGAAAAAGACAGGTGTAAGTAACTACCCTTTGTTGAGTTGCATTTCTATTAGCTTTGTCTTTCTTTTTTTATTATTAAGTTTATGAAACTCACTGTTAAGATATAAAGAAGTAAAGTTTCTTTCGGCTCCTCCCATTAGGGGTCGCCACAGCGGATCCTCCGCACGTTTGATTTGGCACATGTTTTTACGCTGGATGCCCTTCCTAACGCAAGCCTCCCCAATTTATCCCGGCTTGGGACCGGCACTAAGAGTGGCTGGGGATGGTCCCCTGACCCGGGAATCGAACCCGGGTCACAGCGGTGGGAGCGCTGCGTCTTAACCACTAGACCACCAGGGGACTTCCTTTTGCTGGGGGTGGGAAGTCTGCAAAACGGTCTAAGACAGTCGATCTAAGTATTTGGCAGTTTGGGCATCGTAAAACGTCAGCAGCAGATGGATGGATAAGGCAGGTGGAATGGTGAAAAATGCATACACACTAATATGTGCAAGGGAAATATTGCAAAACAATTATAATACAGATGGTCTCCATATTAGGATTGTTAGATTTACAATTTTTCCCACACGTTGGGAAAACTAACATTCCAAAAATTCAGTTTTGGAGTTTGCATTTCCACTGGGGATCAGTCGTATGGAGTGGAGCCAAGCACAGCTGGACTTTCCCAACAACTGGGGTGCCATGTTGGGAGGTAAATTAGGTAAATTCAGTGCAGATGTCATGCTCATTAGTGTAAAAGAATATAAACATGACTGAGGATGTTTGTTCATTATCTTGCATGGAAGTTACAAGTGAATTGTTTAAAAGGCTACGCAGTTAATTAAATTTTTTTGACCTAGTTTCTCACTGCTCTTTGCTTTTGATGAGCCGCTGCACCTCACCCACCATCGCTCACGTTGTTTAAGTACCTGTTTCAAGTTCACTGGTAGTTAGCACTTGGGTTTAAAAGCACAGTTCACAGCATTTTTTGCTTTGGTTTGTCATTCTATTTTGTGCATGTTTCCTGTTCAGGCATTGATATTTATTGTTCATGTTCATGGTTGTTTAATGTTGGGTGTTGTTACATGTGTTTATTGTGTTGTTTCTTGTTGGTTCTTTGTATGTTTTATTTTATTTTATTTTTTTCAGTTTTATTTTGTTAATTAATCTCTGCACATGCAACTGTTCCTGTTATTGTTTTTTTATGTGACAAATACAAGCCAATTACTTTTTTAGAATTAAATAAAAAAAGAAGGTTGCAGATTTCCATACACATTATGGGTTATTTAAAATCAGCATTGAAACTAATTTAGGAGGTTGTTAAGGAATGTCTCTAGGTTACGTATGTAACCTTAGTTCCCTAAAGGAACGAGACGCTGCGTCGGAACGCTTTGGGAACGCGACTGCGTTGTCCATGCTCTGAGTAATGAGTCTAATCAGTCAAAATTTAAGACAGGCTGTCACCGGCGGGGTGACGTGACAACCAGGGAGTATAAAGCGCACCTGAAGAGAAAACTGCTTCAGCTTCTGTAACCATAAAGGAAGTGCTGAAGAGGTGTCGGAGGTATGGCTAGAGATGCATTGTCTCGTTCCGTGTGGGAACTAGGGTTACATATGTAACCTAGAGACGTTCCCTTTTAAGAGCTGCGTCGGAACTGCTTATGAGCAGGAAGGCCTCTCCTTGGAGGGCCGTAGCAGATGAAACGTTTTTCCGACTTTCTCCAGGGACTCATACAGTGGATGTAACAGTCCAGCGCTCTGACCGGGCACAGCTGGTTCAACCTCTTCTAGTCTGGGGTCAGGAATGGAGGAGGGTTAAATGCCTGGAGCCTGACAGGTTATTGGATGACCGAGGGCAACTTGGGGATGTAACCCACTCTAGGGTGCAGGAAGGCACTGGTCATGCCTGGAGTAAATTTTTGAGGGAGGGGAGGGGGCCACAGAGAGGGCCTGTAAGTCACCCACTGTCCTTAGGGAGCAGATGGCCAGCAAGGAAGCGGTCTTGTTTGAAAGTGCCTCCATGAAGTCTTGGCACGGGGCCGTGATATGGCGAAACAATGGAGGCGTAGACTTTAATGGTGGAAGGACCCTTGTGTGAACTGCTCCTGCAGAAACTCCAGCATTGAACCAACCGGGCAGTGGACTGTGTCCAATCGGTGTGGAGAGCACCCTGCAGTGAACAGATGCCATCTTACGGCATACGACCATCTTGTGGAGGGAGCTCTGGATTGGAGAAAGGTCTCCAGGAGGAGACGGACCTGGTCTCAGCGAACTCCAGAACTCCTGGAAGCAGCGAGATCGGGGGGGAGTCCTAAAAGGGCTGGTGAATATAGGGAGAACCACAGGGCTTTTGCCAAAATCTCTAAAACCGCTCCACTACATGGGGGTGGAGGCACCACTCCACGGGCTTGGACCCCTGTCTCTACATGGTGTTGTTGCCTCATTCAAGTGCCCTGGGATATAAGCTGCTCTGAAGGAGAGGAGCTTACTCTGGGCCCACAGGAGGATCTGGCATGCCAGCCTGTACAGGCACGCAAACGCAGACCCACCAGGGGACCACTGAGGTGTTGTCTGAGTGAACCTCTAAAGTCTGGGAGGAAGTGCTTTAAAGCCAGAAACACGGCCAGCATTTCTAGGCAATTAATGTGCCAAACTCAGATGGACACTGTCCAATAGACCTTGTGCAGAGTGGCCCATCATGACCGCGTCCCTTTTCTTGAGCAATGCAAAAACCGGAAACTCCAAACACCAGGCCTTGAAGTAGGAACCTGGGATCGCTCAACGCATCTAAAGCACATAGGCATTGCCATGTGACCTTGACCGGGCAGAGGGGATTGCCCTTCTGAGAGAACCCCAGGGCTCTGAGCCACCCCTGACGGGAACTCATGTACAGAATGCCAAGTGGAATGACACTAGACTCTCCTGCCATAAACCTGAGCAGTCTCTGGAACTGCTTGACAGTGAGTGACTGCGTTTCTCTGACCTTCCTGACCGCTGTGAGGATGGACGCTATGCGGGCAGGGGGAAACTGTGCATGCATAGTCAACAAATCCCACGCAGAGACGGAGAAAGCACACTCCTCCCGGTACTCCGCAAAACTGCTCTGATTGAGCTAATATCAACCAATCATTGATATAATTGGGGGTACAGATGCCCCGAAGTCTCAGGAAAGGAAGCGCTGCATCAACATACTTGTGAAGGTGCGGGGTGACAGGGCAAGCCCGAATGCAAGAACCCGATATTGACCCCAAAAGCAAAACTTCCTGTGAGAAGAGAGGATGTAGTAAGCATTCTTTAGATCCACTGTGATAAACCAATCCTCTGAGTTTCAAGATAGGTCAGGTTAAGTGGGGACCATCAATGGACAGAAGTCTAAGAGATCTTCAATAGGGTTTAAGTCAAAGATGTCACATGATTCTCAGAGTGTCCCTAAGTAACTCCTGGGTTGTCTTCGCTGTGGGCTTAGGTTTATTATCATGTAGAAATCTTAATCTTGGCACAGATTAAGGTCCAGAGTGCTTTAGAACAGGTTTTTATTTAGGATATCTTTGTTCTTGCTCCCTTTAGCCTTTCTTCATCCCTTACCAGTTGCCAAGTCCCTGCTGCAAAAAAACTGGGGATGATGGAAAAAAGGGATGCTGCCACCACCATGCTCCACTATTAGATGATTTTAAGCAGGTGATAAGCATTTCCTAATTGCCTCCAGACATAATGTTCAGAATTGAGCTCAAACAGTCCATTCATGGTTTCATCAAACCAGAGAATCTTGTTTAGCATATGTTAACATTTTCTGAATAACCAAAGTATGACTTTTTAATAACTGAAGGATGTTATAGAGATTATTTCCTTTAACCTCTGCCTGACATTTGTTCTTTAACCATCTTGAAAACATTGTCATAAATAATATGAAAAAGAAGAATAATTGTGCCTATATTATTATTATTATTTTCTGCAGTGAAATCACTTTAAAACAGATGAATGTGTGAAAAAAATAATAATATGGTGCAGGTCTTCAGCACAGAGTCTGCAGCTAGCTAACAATCACAAACAGTAGCACATTATCTACCTCTGGGTAGCACTAATCAAGCTATTACACCTTTCTCTGAGGGTCAGGCTCCATAATGGTCGCATGATTAAAAACACTTCGACATCATCAGTTAAATCTAGGCAGCATGAGAAATGAGAAGAAAATGAATGCAATCTGCAATATATCATGTTCACTAATTATTACTTTTTTGTACAAATGAAGATTGGCCATAGAGAAAGAAATGTGCAGGTACTCTAATTATGCTAATGAAAAGGATTCTGATCAGCCATGGTTAGCAGCAGAAGCTAAATGATTGCACTAACTAGATTTGAAATAATTTGTCTATTATTCCACCATTTTGCTCTGTGAATACATTTTGTCCTGTATAATTGAACCTTTGTGTTCTGAAATAAATTGTGGCATGGTTGTGTATAAAATGCAGTTCATTTGTAATCAAGAATAATCAGTAAATCATGTTACCAATTATACCACAACAGTTACTTAAATGAGGTGATTATTATTGTCAATGTTTTGCTTTTACTCAAATGCACACACATGAATACAGACTTGATAAATCGGTTCTCAGTGCCTGTAATAAAACTTTGTAGGGATATTAAATTAAATTTCATTCACATTGTGTTTGTCCTTACGCCATGGCAAGTGTTACAGTGACTTTTTAGTATCCTAGCTACAAAAATACTTCTTGTTCTCATAGTGTATTAAATGAACTAGTGATCATTGTTAAGTTTTGAAAGTGTGCATGTTCTCAGCCTTTGCAAATTACTTAGGAGAGACATTCCTGAGGAAAAGGCCGCCACACTTCGGGTTGAGTAAGCTCTGACCCTGAAAGGGGCATCGAGACGAGGGGACTCATAAGAGTGTTGGAAAGAATCCACAATCCACCTGCTGAGAGTCTGCTTATCTGCAGGGAGATCCTTCTTACACAGACCATACCTTCCTCCACAAGGCAGTTTTGTGGATGCATGTGTCCAGTGCTCACACCGGACACACCCAGTTAAGCTTTTAGAGGAAGGCAATGGCCATGCCTGGGGTGAACTCAAGACAGGAGGAGCTTACAGAAAGGGTGTGAAAGTCCCCAACTCTCTTTAGAAATGAGACGGGCAGTAGAAAAACAGTCTTGACTGTTAGAAATCTCAAGGGCACCATGGGCAAGCGCTCAAAGATTTGGCCTCCAGAACTTTGTCCAGGTTCCACAAAGGCACTCTTGGTCACACCTGGGGTGTTTGAGAAAGTTTTCCAGAAGAACTAACAGGAGCTAACAGGAGAAAATGGACTCTCTCCAGAACTTCCAGGAGCAGTAGAACGGGGGGAAGTGTACAGGCATAGCCTCGGCCACACCTATATTTTTTTGTTTGTTACACAACATTCTTATATAATTATTTTTTTAGCTTAGATTAGGCAGAGTGTCGTGTCTAAGAGATGTTACTAAAGAAACAACTTAAAATAGGTCTATTGATATTACATTATAGTGATAGTATTCCAGCCAGAACTATTCCATATCACACTAAATGGGCAAAGGTATTGGCACACCTGACTTTACCAGCCATAAGTGGTTCTTCTCCAAACTGCTACCACCTTTAGTTCCACCTTTACCCTAATCAAAGACAAATCTGAAAATAAATAAATAAATGAATGAAAGAGTGAATGTAGAAATTCAATCAAAAAGGGTTTAGATTGAACAAATGCATTTCCAATAATAATTATAGTATAGTATTTTTAAGACCTACAGTGCTGTGAAAAAGTATTTGCCAAATTGGTTTTTTTTTTTTGTCACAGTAAAATCATTTAGATCATTAAACAAATTGTAATATTAATCCTGCATACACACTTTATTTTACAAATGGCCAGGTAGATTGTAGAAGCTTTTTTGCCTCAACAATGAAATCGTAATTTAAAAACTTATTCAAACTGATCATTTAAAAAAAATCTTTGTGTGATATAAATATTTGCTTGAGGATTTAAACCACCAATTATCAAGTGTGACAAATATGCAAAAGACAAACTTTTTTACAGCACTGCATATGACAAAAGAAGGGTATGTGATACAAGAAATAGTGAAAGCTCTTTGTACTGCTGTTTCTGTCTCTCATTCTCAAATACACAGATGTTTAAGATGCTGGCAAAAATAGAGCATGTGTTATAATAGAGCATGTGTGTGTGTGTGTGTGTGTGTGTGTGTGTGTGTGTGTGTGTGTGTGTGTGTGTGTGTGTGTCTCATATCATAAAAATTCATGACTCCTTATACACACTGACTGCTACTTTGTCTTATTATTCATGTCCTCTGCCAATTTCCGGAAAAAAAAAAGCGCTCTCAATCAATGCACCTTTAAACATATTCTGAAACTGTTTTTTAAACGTTTACCATAATTTACACACCCCATAGACATAGACCATTATTCTTAAATGTATCCTGTTTAAAATACAAATATTTAAAACAAATACACTGCTGTGCATGCTAATTTCATGCCCAGGGTTAGTTGTCAAAATAAATTGCACTGAAATTCATTCAGTATCTCTATATCATTGCCTTTCGAGTAATGATTTGCATGCTTTGTAGAATTGTAAATGTGAAAATATATTTGCTTAGTTGTAAATGCAGGTTTCCTCACTATAATGAGAGATTTATTTTTGCTAGCACATTTCCTGCAATGAGAAAAGTCTCTGCTGAGAGAAAAACACCTGGTCAGAGACAATCTCTGTTTTTTTTTTCTATCAAAACCAATCCACCTTCTCTGAATCAGCATAGTAATATTGTGTTTTATTATATGTACACTTAACGTGTGTCAGTGTGTGCCATGACTTGCCCATGACCAAGACCATGTATCATTATGAACACCGCTGTGGAGTTAAAGTAATGTGTTTGTTTTTGTATGATGATGCCTTAGTCATGTTTATCTCTGCTCAGAGACTTATAATCAGGGTATAAATGAAGGCTGTCAGTGATACATTTTTGTTGTTTTGGCTCAGAAATGACCACAATGGATTCAAAAAAGAAATGACTACAACGTAATAAACTATCAACATAAATTCCACTAAATAGATGGTTAACAAAATATTATAAAAGTCCCAAAATGACATGCTTAGATAAGTACCATGACTGAACAAATGCCAGGAAACACCCTTTAGTCATTAGTTAATGGCTATAGAGCAAAGGTGCCCAAACCTTTTTCTACTCTATATACTGTATATACTCAAATTGACTTCAGTAATAAATAATCACCTTGTCATTTTTTATTCCTTGTCTGTGTGCCACTGCCTCGATCTCTCTTTAATTAGCTCTTTGTTGAGTGTCACAAAGAATGCTGTACCTTTACCTTAAAGTATGTACATTAAAAAAGTAATTTCACTTATATTCTCTATAGTTAATTTTAATTTGCATTTTTACAGCTTATAACTATATTTACCATTAAAATAGAAATAAAAATCTGTGTCAATGCTATTTTCATTTTCTTTTTGAATCCTATTTTTTTCCTATAGTCATACTGTATATGCCAAATCCAAATATTGGTTTTACATAGCAAAGATTCAGAACTGCTTATAACTAAACACGTGAAATAAGCCAATCAACATTGTAAATTTTCTACTTGAAAGCTAAACTGATGTAGTTTTATATGATATATGAAGTTTTGATGAATATATACAGTGTATCTTCTGTGTGTATTTCTCGGCTTGGCGAATACTTTGCTAATGTTGGACTAAGTTTAAATAGTGATCATTAACCCTAACCCTAACCCTATATTGGTAATGTTGATGTTGATGTTAATTATATTTATTAGGGATGTAACTAAAATAGAAACAGATTCAAAGGTATAATGTCATCTAATGTCACAAATCCTTTTAATTTAAGTATAATTATTAAAATGTGATTAAAATTGCTGCACCAACTTTCTGATGATTATGTGGCAATGTTCCTATAACTGCCTGCCACATTATGCTATGTATTGTAACTATATAGACGAAAGTATTAGGGCACCTGGTTTTCCAGCCATATATTATCTTTGACCTCTACCCTATTGAACACATTTAGGATGAACAAAATGCTGACTGCACCCCAGGCCTTCTTACCTAACATCAGAACCTACCTCTACTAATGACTGAATAAGCACAAATCTCCACAAGCACACAGAATTTAGTGGATCATTTTCCCAGATGAGTGGAGGTTATTATAATAGCAAATGGAGACTAAATATGATCACAGTATGGTCACAAATCTTTTTGTGTATATTTGTGTAAAAACTGGAGTCTGCATATAGTCTGGGTTTTATAATACCCAGCAGTCAAGTAATAGCTTGCCCACCTTTCAAACATGTGCTCAGTGTTTACCTTAAAGCCCTGTATGTATGTTCAATATGTTTTCTGCCTCATAAAAACGAACAGTTAAAAGCAGTGGCAGGCGGCCAGGGCCAGCAAAGCCTTTTCTGCAGGCTTTTGCATTTACAACCTAATTTCTAATATTTGTTTCATGAAATTGTATTAGTTTATTCCCAACAGTTTATTCTCTTCATTTCGTACGCACTGCTTCCAGTTCGTGTTTGTGGATGTTAGATTTTGTGTCCAATCAGATTTCAGCCTCTATGTGCTGCCATGTCAATCTAATCTCGAAAGTCTGTTCTGCAGGACAGTCTCCTTAATAAATAGCTCTGTTTTTTTAAACCATCAGATTTGATATTCGCCTCACAGCTAGCTATCTGGCCCAGAGTAGCGTCAGCATTTTTCCATCCTCTGATTGGTTGGTCAGAGGGAACCTGTTACAGCCATGTTTGACTGGCAAAACAAGTGTGTAGCACGCTGCACACATGAATACATTTAAGTTCGATTTTTTTTATGCCTAAGGAGAAAGATAAATTTATTTGGTCACGGACATACTTGATAAATTAAAAAAAAAATTACTAAAACTAAAATACATTTTCAAGAAAAGCTAGACGGCTATTAGAGGTCATTCAACACCCCAAAGCTAGCTAGCTTGTCTTAGCCCGGGAAAGGGTTTGTTCGCCACTTCCAGACCAGTGAATATGAGCGGTACCACTGACTTACAGCCTCTGAGGGGCGGTGCAAATTATGAGTTTGCATCTCATTGTCCTGTTAATGGACAAATATTGATTCTGAACTGTTCCAGATGATGTAGGTGGCGCAGTTGCGGTGGTAGTGTAGAGGTTTGGAGTTGCCTTAACTGTGTTTCTTGCTGTAGTAAAATGGTATTCACCTTCCATATATGAAATGCTTCTCTTTCTGTAATGCCAGGTGGTGTTATATTGCGTTTTTGTTTTGTATTGATGGTTTCTATAAATGTGTCATGATAGTGGTGGTATAAAGAGGTGGATTACGTCGGGTAAGTCCCCACTGAACTCCCAGGTACCAAATGCACTGCCTACCACTGGTTAAATAAATATCCAATAAGTACAATCACAGGGCAGACAGACAGAACATGTTCAGAGAAAAAAGCACATCTCTAGGGATAAACAAGATCCTTCCCAGTCAGAAAGTAGAACCAGATTTGATTTCTGCAACACAAATTCTAACTATGGCCTCAAACTCAAAATAATTAAGATTTCTGTGTTGTAACTGATGCAGAAATAATGAGCACATAACTCCTTGTCTAGTCTAATATTGTTTAATGCTAGTACAACTTTTTTTCATACATAGTAATGCAAGAACAAAAAAACACTGCTGCCTGCCGAATCGTGGCTCCTCTAATGTGTCATTCGGTAGGATGTGGGATTTAAAAGTTTGCCCAATAGTTACAGCATTGAGGTACGTCACATATTATTATGTGACAGCCGGTAAGAAGGTTTTTTTAATCTTAAAGCAACTTGTCCATCAGGCAAATATAAATAATACTATTACATAACATTATCTAACATGTTTCCCACATATCCCAGGATCCAGGGTGGATTCAATTCATAAGTAAGCATGTCTTCTAGGATAGGCTGTGTGAACATGAAGAGTAAACCGTTTTCATTTTGTTAATAAATTTGTATTCAACTCCATACACCACCAATGGTAACAGTTTATTCAAAGCATGTGGATTGCTGTGCAGCCTGGACTGTCCTTGGCTTCTCTTCAAATTCAGTTGAACACATTGTGCCAGTTGCTGAAAGGAAAAGCCTGGAATTTCCAAAACCCTCCCTTGTGTGAGATTAAATTGGCGAGTCTATCTGTACTTCTGAGGAGAAAATGGTGTATTAATGCAATGAGTCATCACAATAAAATGCAGTTACGTTTTCAGAATTGTGTATATCAAGAAATTGTTTATGCGAAAGTTGAAAAGAAGCAAATAAATAAATAAAAATATTTTAGTAACAGGCATACGGCTGACCTAAATTTGATCAAGTAAAGCATGATTCTCTGCAGCAGCGTTTCCTGTGAGCGCTCGAATCGTCTGAGGAAGGATGATGCGGTTTATCTAAAATCAAAACGACAAAGCCCGCTAGGCATCAGAACACAACAAATGGCGCATTCTCAAGGTACTCACTCTAGATACATAAAACTACGGTGTTCGAGAAAACATGTCAATCAAGCTGTGAGACACGAGGATATTTCAGCTGGACATATGTTTGTGTTTTTGTGCTGTTAAACCTTTGTGTCATTGTTTATGGTGATTATCTGACAATGGCATGTAATTACAGCATTTCCCTGAGTGACAAAAATGTAAAAGAGAGAGAGAGAGAGAGAAAGAAAAAAGTGCAGTATTTTGGTGCTGGTGTTATTGTGTAATATGCCGCAGGGCATTTGAGGATTTTGCAAGAGTTTCAGTAGATAAAAAAAAAAAATAGGTTGTGGTGCGGTCAAGGACCATCTGTGTTTGACAGTCAGGGGTGTGGGGGAGTTGTTGGGTATGAAGACAAACATTCTTGCAAATGAACACCATGTGGAAAAAAAAGCCTGATCAGGAACAAAAATGCAACTTCAAGGGTCTGTTTAAGTTTGATGTGGTAATAAAACCAAAAAAACAATTCCTCAAGTGAACGCTAAGGGATCATTTCCTATTTTTTATTTTTATTTTTTGTGATTAACACTGGAAAGAATACACTTACATTTAAAAAAAAAAAAAAAAACAGAGGGCAGAAAATCCTTATCTCTCTGTTACTGCAAAAGTAAAGTGCACTGTACCTGTGCTTGAGTAAAAGTACACATGCTTGAACTTTAGTATAATAAAAAGTACTACTCTATTATTTCTACTTTAGTAAAAGTATAAAAGTGCTGGCATTTGAATGTATTTCAGTATTCAACAAGTAAAGGTAGGGTTCCTCACTGTTCCTCCTGCTGCTATTAGACTTTACAATTACAGCTGCTCCCAGTAAAACAGTCACCAAAATATACACTGTTATTGTGTTTAACTGTGCAATAATAACTATAACGAAGTTTTTTATGCAATATTGCATATGTGCAATATGTTTGATAGCATGACTACATATTGGTGGTCTCCTTTCCGTCTTTTGTATTTATACATTGTTTTGTATATACTGTATTATATGGGTTCCTTGGTGGTCTAGTGGTTAGGATGCGGCGCTCTCACCGCTCTGGCCCGGGTTCGATCCCCGGTCAGGGAACCAACCCCAGCCAATTATGGTTGCATAAGCCTTAGTGCCGGTCACAAGCCGGGGTAAATAGGGAGGGTTGCGTTAAGAAGGGCATCCAGCATAAAAACCTGTGCCAAATCAAACATGCCGATGGACCGCTGTGACGACCCCTAATGGGAGAAGCCGAAATAACTTTTTGTATATATAGTCTTGTTTCCACTTACTATGATCACTTACTTATTGCTTAATGTACAAAAGTAGGCAGTGTTGCATTCTTTTTTGGAATGGCATGTCTTTAAGTTTATACTAAATATCTTTGTAAAGAATTGGCTCTATTTGTTAAGAATTAGTTTCATAGATAGTACTCAGTTTCTGTTATAATAACCTATAACTCTATTCTGGGAAGATGTTAGACTTTTTTTCAGACTATGCTTGTAGAGACTTGTGCTCATTTAAGGTAACCGTATGAGGAAGAAACACATATGGGTGAAAAAGTCAAGCACCCAATACATGTTCATATAGTGTAGTTACACTTTGAAAAGGTCAGTGTGAATCAAGTCAATGTTGAATTTGGGTGAACTTTAAGCATAGCGCCAATGTGTTAAACACAACAAGCCAATTAGGAACAAATCTTATATATAAATAGATATTATTTATACAAGGAATTATGCTGGAAATTATTGGTAATGCTGGGATGATGGCTAAAGAAAAAGGTGGAGCTGGGAGCTCAGTGGTTGACATTGGACTTTGGATCGGAAGTTCACAATTTAAAATCCCAGCACCACCGAGCTGTTACTGCTGGGCCCTTGAGCAAGGCCCTTAACTCGTAACTGCTCGGTTGTAAGTTGCTCTGGATAAGGGCGTCTTCCAAATGTTGTGAATGTAGGTTTAAAGAAATAGATTTAAAATCAAAACAAAGGTCCTTGAACTTATTGCGTTGTCAGGGTTAGTTGTGCTTCAGACATATGTGTCATATTAAATAACATTAACCTTGATTTTTCCTTTGTAAGAAACCTGCTTATTGTGCTTTAAAATATTTGCTTGCACCCAAAATTTGTTTTATCATTAATAATGAAAAAAATACATAAAATTCCTGAATATTATTATAATTTTTTTTTTTTAGCCTATAAATTTTCTTATAAACCTGAAAAAAACAGCTTAAAAAGTGGTAGCTACTATTATTTAATATCATTCCTTGTTCTTGTTACAACACCCTTTATTTGAATGCCATGTGTTAAATGATCAAAATGTTCTGACAGTGTGAGTGCTTGAATTTATGAGTTAGAGGATTAGAATGTTTCCTAGCCACAGGAAAAAAAACATTGTTATTGTAGTTTATTATGAACACATGTCTGATGTCTGAAAAACAAAAATTCTGGCAATTTCTCTGTCAAATTTCCTTTAACCCATCACTTCAGCATGACGAGTCATATTTCAGCATACTTAATGCATAGTATGTGTTATATATTAAATATATATAATATACATAATATGTATACAGTTCCTTGTTCAAAGTACTTTTTTAAAATATAGAAATCCATGCCCAAGGCTTGAAGCACCAAAAATGAACATAATAGTCTCACGTCTCATACATATGTCAGCTCAGACAATAGAGTTTTCGATAGGATCAAAGTGTCATTCTTAATAACAATTTTCAAATGTCATTGCTACCAATAATTTCTCTCTCTCCATGGCTATTTGACATCACAACCAGGCTCGTAATGCATTTCTGATCTTTTATTACACACATCAATCCAAGTGCTCTCAAATTCGCAAGCCGAGAAGGGCATGGATGTGTTATTTGTCACTGCTAACAATATGAGCAATATGTGCATGGAATTTGGACACACACATCCACACACACACACAGAAAAAAATGTTGATGTGCACCATAGCTTAATACTTCTATTCATCTGGTATGAATGAATAAGTACGGGAAGATACAGGCAGTTATAATTACAGGTGGTGATGACCTAAGGTTGAGCCAACCTACCATTATCAGCTCATATACAAGAATAGTCACCCACACACATTGGGCTAACATGCATTCTCTGTGAGGTCACATCACATCTTAGGCTTCTTTGTAGGAGACCGCGAAAGTGGCTAATTATCAACGAAGACGAGGCCTCTATTTTGGGGTTTCGGTTGCCAAGCGTGGAGATAAGAGGATCACTATGTTCCAAATTCTATTCATCGTGACCTCTCAGGTCGAGGAAAAAGAATCCTTAAAAAAAATTTGCACAAATGTGGGGGAAAGAAAAATCTAGATGTCATTTTCTGAAATGAAAAACATATTTGCAGTTAACTCAAAATTTGCTGGAATGACTATGAGAAAAATGTATATTAACAATAAAAGAATGCATCAATATTATATAAATATATTAAAAAGAGGAAATGAATTATGCAGAAAGTATCTGTGCCACCTCATAACTTCAGAGTTCTGAGATTGTCTACTCAGCCTCTCCATGTGCGTTTCCTCCCAGTAATGTGGTTTCTTACAAGATTATAAATCTCTGGAAGGCTACTTTGCTAAAATGCTCTTAAGAGGTGAAGGTATCTGCTCAGGGTGTGCACCATGTGCTTTGTGTTTATGTTGATGTTCCTTTAGATTTAAGCTTTTCATATGTTAATAAGGACCAATGTTTTTTCCTTCTGTACAACCTCAAATACAGTATATACCGCAGAAAAACAAATTATGTGCATAAGCTACTATAAAAGTATTCCTGAAGTTGGCCTTATTTGACAAATGGGTAATAAATAGATGTATATGTACCGCAATTTCCAGGCTATTAAGCTCAACCATTTATAAGCCACACCCACTGAATTTTACAAAGATTTTTATTTTGAACATAGGCACGAAGCACCTGTCTATAAGCCGCACCTGTCTATAAGCTGCAGGTTCCTACATTAAAACTAAGCAACTTTACACAGGCTTTAATGAAAGACAGTGTCTGTTAATGGCTTGTATCTAAACAGTAGCTTACCAAGAAAGTCATTGTTCACTGTCTCCCTCCTACCTTTCACAACTATTTCTTTCGAGAGGTTTTTTTTGGCATCGTCGTGCATTTAAAAATCACTATTGGCGTGATGAATGATTCACATTTCCTGTAGACAGTCCGAGTGAGCGGCAGGTCAAACATCAGAGGATCCTCATACATATTTATGATGTGGTGCGGCCCGATTCAGTGGGAGCGCATTTCATTTAATATCAAGAGTTTCATCGGTTCACCTGAACCCGTTCGGCAATTTTATTGGTCTAATGTTATGGGGCTCAGTTTTTTGGCTTGAAGTTTGTGAAACCAAGAAAAACCCAGGAAAAGTCTATAAATTAGCCGCTTCATTGTTTAAGCCGCTCGGTTCAAAGCATGGGAAAAAAGTAGCAGCTTATAGTCCGGAAAATACGGTAGATGTTTCATATTAGTGTTTATACAAAAAATGTATCCATAAAAATCTTTTGGAAAAACTTTTATAGAACACTTTTATATTGAAAAACTTACTGTTGCTCCTGAGTGCATGTTTCAAATCCCCTTTTCAGGTGCTGTTGCTCTGCTGAATATGTTGATTACTAATGTTATTATGGTAGTTATTATTATTTTTTATTGACATGAGTCACTTGCACCTCTATAGAGTTATTTTTCTTTTTGGGATTTTTTTTTTTTTTTTCACTTTTCCACATATGATCATTTCCTATCCCCAAATCAGCAATTCATATGTAAACTCTGCAAAAATGTTTAACTTGGATTGCCTTATGCAAACATTTGCACGCAACTCAAAGATGAATGTGGCCTGTTGTGTTCAAGGGGCATTTGCTGACCTGCTCTTTTGAGTGCCATACTGTACTTGCTATATAATAATCTTGAAAGATCACATTCAAATTTCATCCATGTCTCACTAACAGTACGGGCATGCATTACTTATACTGCTTTTAATACAGCTGTTTAATTGGAGGTAATGCAAACCATACTGTCCTAAAACCAAAGTATTTGCAGAGAAATACAATGATTGCCAGGGTAAACATGATCAAAAAATAAAATCACTTTTCCAAAGTTGTGTAATATTTGGAAGTCTTGGGTGCTGCAGAAATTCCGTGGTTGCACAATGTACCTTCCGGTACACACACACACACACACACACACACACACACACACACACACACACACACACACACACACACACACAGGACAGTACTTTCCGTAGATCCAGAGTTTCCTGGTAGCCTCATGTCTGTGCCTCAACCCTGTGCCTTAATCCCACCCTCTTAAACTGTGGGAGGTACAAGAACAAAAATAAAAATACCCACAGACACAGAGACAAAAACATGCACACCTTCTCACACATAACGTTCTCACTCAAATTCTTAAGGCTGCAAAAAGTCTGCTTTGAGCAGTAATTCAGCTTTGGAGCATTGATTCAGGACACTAATGTTTTAAGGCAATCAGTGCATAAAGAAGAGTGCTGGAACTACATCCTGAAGAGATTATTTGATCTCTTGAATGACTTCAAGGTTCTGCTTCAAGAAGACAACATCTTGAGTTGATAATTACCAGCGTTCAGAGTTCTGTAAGGTGCAAATTGAAAGAGTTGCAGGGAAGCTTTAAAGGAAGCTCTTCATCGTTTAACATTGAGAAGTTGGAGAGTTGTTTCGCAGCAGGTAAGTGGTGCAATTTCACCCAGTGAAATTTTTATCAGATGGACAATTCAGTCTTTTTTAATAGCGTATTAAAAAGACTTTCGTTTCAACTGAGTAAGAATAAGGGTATTCTGTATTCCACAATCATTGGTACTATGGACGTTTGTGCAAAACACATTAACAAACTAAAAACACAACAGCAATTGAAAAGAAAAAGTCCTTATTATAAGGACACATTTGCTGATTGGACATTTATTTATTTTGCTGGCTTTTTAAAGCAATGGTCTGAACATCTGCTCAGCTCAAGTTTAAAGTCAAACTTGAGCTGAGCAGATGTTCAGGCCATTGCTTAAGCACAAATAAACCCACCATTAGAGCCAGAGGTTAATTTCCTTTTACATTTTTTCCCTCTCTTACTGTAAACATCCTCCAGGTCTCAAGTGGTCTCTCAGACAGTCATTACATCAGCTTTTTTTTTGATGATGCTTCTGTAAATTTGTTGTGGTGCGTTTTTTTTTTGTTTTTTTTGGTGGGTTTTAATGCCAACGGTTTGCATATGCATTTCAGCCCACTCTAATTTTTCCCCTGTATTTCTGTTTAGCAATGAAGCCAGACAGCTTGCCTATGACAGCACTAAACAGCAAACAAGGTACAGTGTGTATCTTCGGCACAGGGGACTTTGGAAGGTCTTTGGGGCTTCGCTTGTTACAAGCAGGATACGAAGTTGTTTATGGATCACGGAACCCCAAAAATTCAGACCTGCTGCCTAAGGGGGCAAAGGTAATGCCACACGAGGAGGCATCTCAAAAAGCAAGTGTGATAATTGTCGCTGTGCATCGAGAGAATTATGAATTCCTGGCCAGTCTGACCCAAGCTCTTGAAGGGAAGATCTTGGTGGACATCAGTAATAATCTGAAGAAGCATCAGTACACAGAATCCAATGCTGAGTATTTGAGCATGCTGGTACCTCAAGCAGTTGTAGTCAAAGCTTTCAACACTATCTCAGCCTGGGCTCTGCAATCAGGGAGGCTGGATGCCAACAGACAGGTAAGATGTGTGCAAGATATAAATGTGAAATCATATGATACACAAACAAAAGCATTCATAAAAAAATGTTGTGTTGGGATGGAATGCAAGATTTTACACAAAACACTATACACACACATAAAACATTCAAAAACAATGTAACAATTAATATATACTTTACATGGGTTGTAATGGAAGATCTTGGGTGGCCTGCTATGGAGCTCTGACCTCAACCCTATTGAGGTCCCCAATGCACCCCAGGCCTCCTCATCCTACATGGTAACGTCAGTACCTGACGTTACCAATGCCCTTATTGTTGAATGAGCACAAATCTTTACAGGCACACTCCAAAATCTAGTCTTCCCAGTAGCTATTATAATAGGATATTGGGACTAAATGTGGAATGGGATGTTCATATTATTAATTTAATGATCAGGTGTCCACAAACCTTTGTCTATATAGTGTATTTAAAGGCCACAAATGTATTTCATTGACATGTTGAAAGGTTATAATAAATATGTGGCCTTCCTTTTTATTTTAAGTCTTTGTGCCAGTGACTTCAGTATACATGAAAAATTATTGGCCCCCTAACCTATGTGTGATTTTTTTTGCAAGGTGTGAACGATATAAGCCTGTGACTTGCTTTGCAGCTACCATCATTAATAAAGGAAAAGTCTGACTGTTCAGAATTAAGCAGAATTAAGACATTTTGTCATTAACATTTTTACACCTTGTTAACTACAGTATATATTTACTAGTTACATTGAAGATTTACCTTATAATGTAAAGAAAACTATATGTAAGGATTAATATCGTAGGGAGTTGGGGGTTGTTTTTGGTTGGCCAGGTACATTCTACAACCCACTGAAGTGCAGTATTTTCTTATAACAGCTTGAAATTGTCGAATTTCACACACTTATTAAACACATCAATAATTACAGGTTTTACTTAGTAACAAGACACTTTTTATTATTTCTGATTATCGGTTATAGATTTTATTTGACATGTCTCCAATTTGTTCCATCCGGTGTACTACAGAAACACTAAGATATTAAAATGAGCACATTGGTGTTATTCAGGTGTTCATAGTTCAGCTGAACCTACCATCAGAGTTAATAAGATTGGATCTCAAAGCTTGCTAAATTATAGTGGATATGTTAGTGATTATTTGTTTATAATTTACTCACAACCTACAACCTATACACTTTAATCTGTACAAACCTCTAATGCTATGGATACAGTTTTACTCCAGCAGCAGCACTGCTATAAGTGACAGATAGGGAAGAATCAGAATGAGTGTCTTCATAATAGGCTTCATTTCCATTGTCCAACTATGTGTAATTATTACAAGGAAAAAGAACTGCCTTTATTGAGGTACCGTTTTCACACTACAGTATATGGACAAAAGTACTGGGACACCTGACCTTTCCACCCATATGCAGTTCTTACCCAATTGTCAAAAAGACAGGAGGCAGAGCTGGAGTTGACAGAGTTGTTGAGATTTTCATCAGGAGCGATAAAAATGAGTAGGATTAGAAATGAATTTATTAGAGGGACTGCACAGATAGGGTGTTTTGAAGACAAGGAAAGAGAGGCTGGATTGAGATGGTTTGGTCATTCACAGAGGAGAGACATGGGTACATTGGTAGAAGAATACTGAGAATCAAGCAGCCAGGCAGAAGGAAAAGGTGGAGGTTCGAGATTTATGAATGTGGTGAGGGAAGATATGCAGGAGGTTCATTTGAAAGAAGTAGATTTAGAGGACAAAGTGATTTGGAGATGGATGAAACCTGCTATATTATATAGCTTTGGCATCTCTGGTACATTGTATGGTGGATTTGTTGTAGGCTGCTTGGTGATCACAATAATGTCAACAGGCATTATGACACATGACTCATAGCTGATGTTGTGATGAAATTTCTTTGTTCATTTCCTAATGTTTTATGAAAGGACAGTGAATGTAGTGTGTGAACTCTAAATGGACTAATATGAAAGAAGACTTAAATGCTGATCTGCATTTAATATGTCAACTAAGCAATGAGCAAAGTGCAAAGTATCCACTGAGTTACAGAACTGCCATAATTTTGCAGACTTTAACCCAAAATATCACACACAACATTCTCCTGGTATGTTTCTTAAACTTTGTTTTATTGATCATATTATGCTTAAAATGAACTTCAGCAGCATGCTACTTTACTTTCATGAAAAAAAAAAAATGAAATCACATTTGGTGTTGGTTGTCAGAAAGCTTTCTGTTTCAGTGTCCATTTCATCAACCCAATGTGTGTGCAGAATCAAAGCAAGGAAGTCACAGCGAGATGAAGCGCTCTCACCAGGGAATGTGTGTGCCATGATTGTTATTGCTAATTATCTAAAAGTCAAGGCCGCTGCAAATGCAAAATCATGCTGGTCACCAGAGGATTTTTCAGGATCAGGTTCATAGGGTCTGAATTCAACCCTAGGTTAAAGTTTACCAATTGGTTATGCGTTAATATGACATTCAAAAAATATGACATTCATAGTGATGTTTAAAAAAAATCAATGTTTTCTAAATTGAAATGTTACTGTCTTTTTAAATACATAAAAATTTGCTGACACAGCGTGTGAACATTTCTTTTAATTACTCTGCCATTATTTTGACTTATTACATTAATATCTTGTAATCTAGAATAATTATTGACTTCATGTCCATGCTAGAGGCCAACAGGGTGGCCTGTACACCCATGATCCAGTTAGACCCTTGGCACAAGCCAGATCATTATTTCATACCTGGCTCACACCAAGGGTCGACAGTGCAGCCTCCTTCAATGGCCTACTGATGACATGGGCCAGCAGCACTAGCTGTTATTATCTGTCCCATCAACCTGTCCCCAGATTTAATTTAGGGACTCTGGGAGTAGTGCATTTGGGTGTGGATGGAAGAGGCTTGCAGTTATATAAAGACATATTTAGCCTTGTAGAGGAAACAGAATACCTAGGGGAAACCAAAATGTCAATTCTAAAGGAATTCTAATTGTGCATGTATTTGTATCTGGTTAGAAGATATTATCAGTTCAATCTGGATAAATGTATTGATATTCAGTCAAATGCTTATGTTTTTGTTGTTGAGTCAGTGAGCAGTGGGAAGGTGGGAAAGGTGTGTATCAGTGAGTTTTGCAACTGATATTTGCCTCCTGAACAGAAGAGGATTCTAAAAATAATAAACTACACATTGTACAGAACTGAGGTAACAGAACTGAACTTTTGCTGCCACCCCCCATGTGTGTTGCACGGCTAAACCTTTGCACCCTGACCCTAACCTCTTTTCAGGTCTGTGATATTCAGCATAAAATACAAACGATTATAAAATATAAATATCTTTTCAGGTATTGATTTGTGGAAATCATGCAGAGGCCAAGCAGGCATTAGTGGACATGTCCCACAGTTTGGGTCTTACCCCCGTCGACCGAGGCTCTCTGAGAGTGGCATCTGAGTTGGAGGATCTCCCGCATCAACTCTTTCCACTTTGGAGGCTTCCTTTACGGATCAGTGCAGGACTCCTCGGTACCTTCTTTCTTTACGTTCTCATTCGGGATGTTGTCTATTCAGGAGTTGTCGACAACAAGGATACTTCCTTCCGCATCATGGTCTCGCTGGCTAACAAGGTGTTTCCTATGGTCGCACTGGTGATGCTGGCATTGTGCTATCTACCTGGTATCATTGCTGCTTTTCTGCAGCTCTACAATGGCACTAAATACCGACGTTTTCCTGACTGGCTGGATCGATGGATGTTGTGCAGGAAACAGCTGGGATTGCTGGCACTGGCTTTTGCTTTTCTGCACGTGCTGTATACACTGGTGATCCCTATCAGATACTTTGTTTTCTATAAAAGGGCCAACACTTATATTTCACTGGTGAGTATGTTTGAGCATGTCTTAAGCATTTACAGAAGTGGACAAGTCTGTTGTTACATCTCCAAAAAACAAAAAAAAAAGAGCCGACAATCGTCACTAAAATAACTTTATATAAAAAGTAATATGTAATGTAAAACTGCAATGAGGTAAAAACGGGAAACCCAAGAACCGTTACAATTTTCAAGCTAAGAATTGGTCGTGTCTTGTGAATAAAACAGTTTAGATAAAGTTAAAAGTTATTAAAGATTCTAAAGGGATTCATCTAAAAATTTTAATTATTATTATAAATTATTTGTTTAATAAAACCTTGTTGATAGAGAGCAATAAACCCACATTGCAAACATGATTGGTGGAAACAGCTCTGTATTAGAAAAAATTATCACCTTACTATCTGAAATATATGAAATTCCATTTTAACTGTGGCCACGCATAGACTGGCCACACACGTGTCCCACAATTCTATATTTTACATATGGGCCAAAAAATACACTTAATAACTGGCCCATATCATGTTTGCCACATTAAAGATGGTTCCATCTGCACCATAAATGGACCACGTTTGGTTCACATGCCTCATGCCAGTGCTGACTGAATGCCATATCAGGACCAGAAGTCTTTGCTACCCCTTTCCTGTAACAAACCCCTGCACAGCAGCTCCAAACTACTGTATAATCAAGTCATCTCAAATTTTTTAATTGTAGATATTGTCCTGTTTATGAAAGCTTTATTTTTGCATCAATCAAGTGAACAGCTGATCTTCCCCACCAACATCTGTTATCTGTTCAACATTTTCCTATTAGTGTTATTGTGGCTTGTCACTATATATATTAGCTACTTTTAAGGAAAACCTTTAGTTTGAAACATTAATATCATTCAAATTTTTATGCTTTTTTTCATAGTGGTACCAACAGATTTCTTCACATCTGTGTATATTGATAGAAAAATGTGTATCTAAAGTAAATGTAAAAAAAGTTTTGTTTTAATAATAAATAAATCATATAAAACAAATCCCTCCCAGTTACAAATGTAAGTATGTTTTACCTGGAAATTTAGTCACCAAAAATGTTTTAAAAATCTTATTTTTGAAGTTATGTGTGAATCCAAACATTAATGAAAAATGATTTGTCAAATTCTTTTAAACTTTTTACCTGAACACATTCCTAATTGAAATATTTGAAATGTTCCACAATATATTTCACAGTATGTTGTATCCTCCAAATTCCCAGAAAATTACAGAAAATAAGGAAATAAAATTCATCTTTTTATATTTTTCTCATTATCTTTTCACCCAATTTACAAAGTAAAAAATTAATTTTACATGAATGTATTAGATGTATGCTAGCTGGATGCAAGATCAAATCAATTATATTTTTTGTATTTGCTACAATAATAAAAAAATCCTCCACACTGTTAGTTTCAACCATTCTAATAAATGGATTTCACACATTGTGTTAAAAAAAATATTTTTGTAGGTTTACAAGGGATAAATAGCATTAGCTTATATAGCTAAATCACCCATATACATTTATTTTAGACAAACAAAAAAAAATTGTCATTATTGAATGTGAGTTTTATGGGTAGTAAATGCTAAATCTAACAACAAAAAAAGCGACATATTATTAGCTTCATTTCATTCTCCATGCCACAGCCTGCTAATAGCAAATCAAATGAACCCAATACAATGGGTTTAAAAAAACATTTTTACATATTTCTTACAAATTACCATGTGCATAAACTGTTTCCAAAGTTGTTACGGTTCACAAAGGTTAACTTTCTTAACGACTATGTTCCAGATCAAAGAAAACAAAACGTACGAATTTAACGCAATGTGGGCATGGCGCTCCGACTCCTACCTGTCCATGGGAATAATAGGATTTGTGCTGTTTGTTTTACTCGGAATCACATCGCTCCCGTCGGTCAGCAACTCACTCAACTGGAGAGAATTCAACTTTATACAGGTAGGAAACACCAAACTTTAGTGTTGATCATTTTTTTATTACTATATATAAAATTGTAAGTGGTAATTTAATGATGTCATTACCTACCTCAGTGCATTTGAGATCCAAAGTGGGGAAAAAAGGGCTATTGTTTGCTCTGTCAGAGCATGTCAGGCTCATAAAAAGCTCATTGAACTGCACTTTTACAGATGCAGGTCTGACTGTTGATACTTTTATCATTATAGTGAACTTTAAACATTTAAGTAACATTTTGAGTGGAAATTATAGCAATTACATATAATTACATTTTATAACATTTAAAGTTAGCCATCTCACTTCTCACCTAATATGAGTTTTTTTTTTCCAGAAAAATCTATGCTAAAACAAGCCATACCAATGAAAAGTCTGTAACACAATACGATACAATACAATACAACACGATACAATACAATTCATGCATACAATGTACATCTCTTGATTTCTTTAATGCAAAACAAACAATATAGGACTGCTTTCTAAGAAGAACCCACAATTTTTTAGGAAATAACTTCCAATAAAATTGCTGTCCACTATTGTTTATTAAATATTTAATAAAATTTTGACTTTGTGTTTGATTTAGGATTAAACAGAATATTTTGAATAATAAAACAAATACGATTTATGAAATAATTGCATTCCTAAACTAATGAAAGTTGCACAACTTTAGATTCAATCATTTGAAATAATCAAATGTTGCAGCTCTCACCGAGACTTCTGCACCCATCAACAGGTAGTTTGGCTCTCTCTTGAATAAGTCAAACATAAAACGCTTTAACGCATGAACTTTGTTTATGTACTTTACCCCTTTTTGAAACGTTTTTTTTTAAGCCGAAAGGCAGAGGGCGAAAACAGAAGAAAAAAAAAACATTTTTAAATAAATATGTTTTACTGTGGCCATGGCCGCTCTCCACTTCAAACCTTTTGCCACGTTTTTGATGCGTGTTGGCGGATCCATGAGCTTTGACTTAATACAGAGCTTTCTAAAGCTGGGTATTAGGTTTTGCTTCAGAATGGCTTGTCAGTCTTGAGATTTCAGTATGCCCTGCACAGATCCAAGGATCCCTGTTTCAGATGCAGAAAAGCAGCGTCAAAACATAATCAAGTCTGAACTCATGAATCATTATGTGTTTAGAGTTTCTAATTACTGAATACTGAACCCATGATTGTATTTTGCTCTGCCAGTGAATCTTCTCCATACAGATAAACCACAGCTGTTAATAAGTGTACTCATGTTTGCACTTTCTTATATTTTCAGTCGAAACTGGGCTATTTAACATTGTTGCTGTGCACTGCCCATGCCTTCCTGTATGGATGGGACAAGTTCCTGCACGCATCAGGCTTCAAATGGTGGATGCCTTCAAGCTACATGGTTTCTCTGGTGGTTCCCTGCATTGTTTTGGTTTTAAAAACAGTTTTGATCATGCCGTGCTTGGACCGTACGATCACTCGCATACGCCAGGGATGGGAGAGACCAGGAAAACGTGGAAAGGACAAAAATGCAAAGAGCAGCCAGCCACTCATTCTATAAGCAACATAGCTTTATGCTTCTTAACATGATTTGCCCCAATGCCCATGTTTGGCATGATTTTTTATTTTGTTGCTAATGTGCTTGTGCAGTGCAGTCGGCCTGCCTGCTTTGAAAAGCTCCAAAATGATAAATATGAAGGTTTAAAACTCTTGTAGGCTTTTGTGTATCTATACATAATACACCATTTATTCATTTATATCAATAACTTGAAAAATAGTAGAGGCTGAAGCACACTGTTTTTAAGGTGCTGGTTTGCTTGCACAGTGTAACAGCTCCTCACTGTAGGTTTGTGGTAACAGTATACTATTAATAAAACCAGGCAAGGTGTGGAGTTATAGAAAGGTTCTGAAAAAATACTGTACTTTTTATTCATTTATGGTTATGTTAACTGACATATTGTTTGCAGGAACAAGTTTCTGCTATTATTTACATTATAGGTTCTCAGTCACTAAATTTCTTTTGCCTTCAAGTTACTGAAGACATAGTGAAAAAACTTGGGTTATAGCTTTAACTCTGTCTTAATAAACCTTTACTTACTTTACTAGTATATGCAGCATCCACCATGTGAGTCTTCATGCAAATTGTTACTATTACACGGAACTGAGCATTCGACATTGCAGTGGAATAAATATATTTTTATTAATCAATTAAAATTTTAGTCATCTGGATTTTATGGCTTTTTAAATAAAGATTTTATTTAGCTGCCCAAAAAATATCAGTTTGTTGTGCAGTAAACACTAGTTTTTTGTAGTGTTCTGTGTACAGTTTTCTTCCCAATTCCCAATGTTCCTGAACTATTTTCCCAAAAACATCTCCCTGCTGGCCCTTCTATTAAAGATATTATTGATTTAGCTGTGAACAGCCACTTTCTGTTTTGTTTGTTTGAAGTTTGCTTCGGTCTTTAGAGAAAGTTTCTCCTTTCACATTCATGCAAAAGCACTATATACACAAAAGTTTGTAGACACCTGACCATTCATACTGTATGTGCCTTTTTTTTTACATTCCACATTTAGTGACAATTTATTGTTATAACCTCCACTCTTCTGGGAAGGTGTTCCACTAGATTTAGGAGTGTGATTGTGGGGATTTTTGCTCCTTCAGACACAAGGGTGCTAGTACAGTCAGGTGCTGATGCAGGGTGAATAGGCCTGGGATGTTCCATTTCATTTAAAAAAAATTCAGTATGGTTGAATAAAAAGCTCTACAGCAGGCCACTCAAGATCTTCCGCTTCAAACCATGTAAACCAAAGCACCTGGGGAATTATCATGCTGAAACATGTTTGGATCTTCTAGTTCAAGTAAAGTGAAAATGTTATGCTACCACATACAAAGACCCCCTATACAATTGTGTGGCTTAAAAGGTTTGTTAAGGGAAGACCCACGTATGTCTGGAAAAGTCAGGTGTCCACTGACAGTAACCTGAGATTCCTTCAGAAGGATCTTTGTGTAGTTGAGTTCCTAATTATGTTCAAAAATGGAAACCCTTTCAGATTGTACTGATTAACTCTTTTAGGTTTTTTATTTGGAATATTCAACTTTTTTGTACATCACTTGTTGAAAACATATTAAGTTACATGACATGTGTATAAATAAATTACATTTATTCAAATTTCAGGCTGTGTACATTGTAAATAAATATCATTACTTTATCTGAATATTCGCACGAGGGTCGCAATTCTGAATTAATGCACTGAATTAAAATGTATTGTAACCATAGCAACAAATAGATATACTGTAGGTGAATACAAAATAAGATGGCTGACATAAGACAGACATGGGTAATTCACATACACACAATTTCTATCTTGCTCAATATTTCTTAATATCAGCTGCATATAACAACTCATTCAAACAAATGTAATATTTATCTCTGTATATCATTTATAGGAGGCTGCAAACACAATGGCAGTTTTAACTTGACTGTGTCTTGTGTATGAACAAATATGCACAAAAGTTGATAATATCCAAGAAAGTGTTTGTTGCTGTGACAGAAGATTCAGGCAAGGATGTGATGTATATTTTGGAAATAATTTTAGCTGGGCTGCACCCCTTTTTTAAGTAGAATAAAAGATTCACCAACCTCTCTGAACCCTGTTTGATATTGAATTTGTGGAAAAAAACAACAGCCACCACACACACACACACACACACACTTCCATAAATTTCATGTTCTTTATTTCAAGGATTGTTAATACACCCTGAGGCAATCAACTGCCATAGAATTACTTTAGAAGTACCATAGAGCAGATTATACTCATAGATACACAGACTTCTAACCCTGAATGAGATTTTACAAATACATGCCATTATGAAGCTTATTTTCTTTTCATTTGCTCCAGGACTGGGAAACCTCTCCATAAAAAGTGTTTTTTTCCTTCAATTTAAATGCATCAAACACAACTTTCATGTGTTTTCGTAACAGCTTTAGAGATGACAAAAGTACACAAATCCTTCGCTCAAGTACAAGTTCAGATACTCGTGTTTTAAAAGGTAAAAGTTCAATTACTGACTACACTTTTTCACTCGAGTTAAAGTATTAGTGTATTACTGTTTTAGGGCCATGCTGGTAACCCGGATCTCACATCATATTTATATATTAAAACAAAAGAATGTCAAATGTTGTTATCTAATGAATGTAAATAGGATGAATAACTATATAGAACACAAGCAGAGCAAAAAAAGATGATGATCAGGTGATCAGGAATGTCTCTGTTTTCAGTCATGTTTACATCGCTGACTTCTTGTTGCCTTCTGCCTGGCTTGTTGTTTGTGGGCTTCATAGCTTCATATGCTAGCCTACATCTGTGGTGTATGATAGCCAGGAAATGATACACCAGTGGTAGGTTGAAAAGCCATGCAATAACAAGAAATAGGTTCATGGACTAAAAACAGCATGCAATGAGAAGAAAAAATATTGATCATGTCACCCAACAGAAGTAACAAGCCTGGTTTGAAAATGCAATAAAATAAATAATGAAGTGAAGTGTTGTTAAAAGAAAAATCTAGTTAAGTACATTAACAAAGTACTATGCAAGTAAACCATGCCAAACAAAGCAAACACTCATTACGCATCAGATAAAGTGAACTAGCTGAAATCAGGCTAGAAAAAAGCCCATAGGATTTTAAATAAATAAATAATACACACACTGAACGTGACCAGACATGAGAGTTTGGTTTTTCATGCAGGGTTTTGCTGCTGAAAATTCAAGCTTAATCTACCAGCTGCCAAACCACAAGCTAAGCCGGTCAAGCTGGTAGACCATCTTTGCCAGTTGATAGACAGGAAACACAGACTTACCAGACTCTATGGATTTTGTCTGGAACTTCTGCATTGTTTACAGCGATGTTTGCTAATACAATTTATATGTAAAATTATTTCAAAACCATAGACATTTGGAACTAAAAGTCCCTAATAAAAATGGCAGATGAACCATTTGATATATGCATTTGGAAAGAGTGACAATTGTGTAATTGCTCTAGAAGGCTTGCACTTTTTCCCATATTTAAATCTAATAAAAATGGTAGTTGAAGTTATCGTTAGATGCATCTGGAATATGTGACTTTGGAAGCCCCCCCCACGTTTGAACTGTCTAAAGCTATCTTCCCACATGCAGTAAATCACAACTGCTGACTTCTGGCAACATGATTGACAGTTACCACAGACCAATAGAAGTGGGTGTCTTCAGTAATGCAAAACGAAGTTAGGAAAAGGTTAACTTTAGGTAAATATAAGGTGACTTGGCACACCAAATACTAATAAGAGTAAAGACAGTAGAGAGCATGTTATCCAACCTTTAATTTCTTCTCAGAAGTAGAAAGTTGGTTGCACCAGACACTGATAAAAGTGACAATGGCAGTCAGTAGTAGCGACACCTACTGCCGCCATTATTTGGCCCTTTCTTTCTCTCAAGATCATTTAAATGTGAAATGTATGTTTAATACTTAATATTACAAATTCTATTCTTGATCAACGTGAAAATCAAGTGAAAATTGCAGCAATTTTGTAATCGATAACTTTAGTAACTTGCTCCAAAGTAGAAACATATCCTTTCCACTGGAAACATTTTCAGATGTAACATGCCAGCTTGAAAAGGGATACCAAAAATTCATTTCTAGGCTTCTAGGATATATATTTAAAAATGGATAAAATAATTTCTCTCACTCTATTCGATGACTGCATGTACTATACATCATGTATATAGTACAGGCTGACAGTGTGACATAGATATGCTTTGTTTTGATCTTGAGCTTGGGTTACTGTCAGTGCCGAATTTGATGTTTGTCTGTGTCTGTATAGGTTTTCTCCAAGTTCTCCAGTTTTCTCCCACATTTTGAAAACTTGGCAAGAGGTATGCTGACAACTCTAAATTGCACCTAGGACTGGCTAAATGTGTCATTGTGAGTGTGCATGATGTCTTGTGATGGATGTCTTCCCATCCGTGGTGTGTTTCCACCTCATGCCTTTCCGCCACAGTTCTGACCAGGATCAATCTGTTCCTGGATGTCAGTTGACAAGACAGAATAGACTTGAATTGAAAATAAGAAAGACGGACACTAGAAAACAAGAAAAGTACATGTGCACACAGGCAAATTATGGATGCTGCATGGGACAAATCATAAGACATAATTTTGTAATAAATCAGACAAATAAAATACACTTTATTACTATTAAACCTGGACCATTAAATGAGTGTCATTTGGCAACACCAGTTGACTTGTGATAATTATTGCTACATTTGGCTTTGGAACGATCTGGTACCTATTGTATGTGTCTGCTTGTTGCAGTCTTCTAGCTGTAGACGCTGACTGAATCTATTTTTATAATTATAGAACTTTTGTTGTATTCAAGACAAAATGGTGTTGTTTGTTCCGCCACACTGAAGTGGAGTTGGATGATGGACAGTGGCGTTCAAATTATTTAGAACCTAAGCCTGTTTGTGAGGCATAGCAGCATGTGAAATCTTCCATATGGGCTCTGGAAATGCTGCTGATTATTAATCAACTTTCGTCTGATGCTAAAGGCAAAAACTGAAAGATATTAGAAACAATAAAAGGCATAGCACAGAACTTGCTTAATACTACAGCCCATGATATGGTGACAGATTCTGATATATTTTAAAGGTTGTTGCTGAGTGTGTGAACTTGAGATATGAGTTCACTGAAATCGATACTAAAAGAACAGCAGTGCTGGACAGTAATAAAGTAAATGTAACTGTACTTTACTGAAGTTTTTTTCATTTGGGGAGACTTTTACTTAACTTTTACTTAATTTCAAAGTCAAATATCCTACTTTTACTCAACTACATTTTGCAAAATCAGTCATACCTTTTTATTTATAAGTGGATAAAAATGTAACCGGTCAAGCACCAGTGGTGGGCAGTCAGGGCCAGCAAAGCCATCTCCACTGGCCTAAACACTATCAGAAGCACTGACCTACATTTACAACCTAAATTCCAATATTTGTTCCATTAAATTGTATACATTGTTCTCTCAACAGTTTCTCTTGGCTGCACTGCTTCCAGTGTATGTGGATGTTAGATTTCTTTGTCCAATCAGATTTCAGCCTCTATGTGCTGCCATGTCAATCTAATCTGCTGAGGGCCTTCAAAGTCTATACTGCTGGCTCTTTACCAAAGAGAATATTATGAATGATGCTAGTGCCGGCTTCATTCCATGTGCATTTTATAGCTTCCTGGCTTCCTATTGGACTGATTACACGCGTGATTTAGAGCGTGGACAACGTGGAAGCGTTTCCAAAGCTCTGTTGATGCAGCTCAAGTTCCTAAAAAAGAAATCTTAGTTCTTTGAATACTTGAGTATATTTGAAAGCAAGTACATTTCTACTTTTACTTAAGTGAAAGCACCTTCACACTTACTGGAGAAATAATCTTCCTTGTGTATCTCTACTTAAACTCAAGCACATGGTTTGTGTACTTCGTCCACAACTGCAGAACAGATCACATATCATCTAAATGTGTGTATTGCCCCTGGACATGACTCTTGCTTTGTATGTCCACTGTGATATGTCTGACTCATACTAAAACTGTCTTGCAGTACAATCTGTACTTTGTAGTAAATCACTTGTAAACATTAACCAATGGAACTTATATAAAAATGCATACTTGAATGCTGAAGCTCCTTATTTCTTTATGTGCCATTCAGTGTGTGTTATTTTTAAACATTTACAAAAATGTGACCTGGCATATCCTGATTGAATTTTTTTTTTGCTAAATGCTTTTTGGTTGCCATAAAACTGCACATGACAAATTCCCATACTGTATGTTGCATAATGTTCTATAACTGGTTTGTTGTAATTTTCAATGTGCAGTATATACGAGTGTTGTGTATAGTTCTATACCGTTGACACAGCAAATTTTACTTTACATACATTTTAGAGCAAATTTTGGGTTTTGCAATCTCTATTACTGTCATTTTTGGATATACGGTTTTCAACTTGCCGAAGAATGAAATGTGAAATGTGGCACACTTGATAAGATGGAGTAAAAAAATTTTTTAATTATTTTTTTCATTTTATTTTACTGCAAAACTTACTCCATTACAAGTTACGGGTTAAAGTCACCAAATCCAATATGACTTGAAATTGGGAAAGTCTACAAGAACTTGATATTAACAGCACTTGAGTATTTTACTCATTTTGAATGTAGACTCAAAGATGCACCAGTCCGGCTTGTGAAAAGCCAAAAACAATTCATTTGTGAGATTTTATTTCCCAAATCACTAATAAAAATGTACACAACTTAACACTGCATCTTTAAATAAGGTATCTTAAATAAACAACATTACAGTATCATGTCACAAAGTAAAAAAAAAAAAAACACTAGTATTAAATGGATAAATAAAATAAAAGTAAATCCAAAAACAGGTTTCTCAAAGTTTTGGGAATTTATTCTAGCTCTTTTCAGACTGAATATAAGGTCAGCAGTGTTAATCAAAAAAAAAAAAGACACTCATAGGCAGCAGATGCAGGTAGGGGTATCGGTCATTGTCAATTAAAATATAATGGAGTAAAAAGTACATATATTTCGAATCATAAATGTAGTTGCTTATATCTTTGCCAAAAAACTGAGATATGAGATATCGTGTGCTTGTTCTTTAGTCTATTAAACTCAGCCCTTTCTTTGGGATCGATATTCTGTTGTGTAACGCAAACTTTGTTATCAGAGTGTAGATTCCAGCTCTGTACAACAGTCAGAGAATAATTGTATTTGGCATGAATATCCAGGAAGCAAAACTGAAAATGAAAAACCTCAAAATAATGAAGGGGCCACAAAAAATGGCCCGAGCCACTGGAATGTTTGCTGCTAAATAGCGAGCAGAATTACAGATTTGCAATAATTTGCCAATTTGTTTTCTTGCTCTTAGACAGATGGTGTCTTGGTGCTTCATTCCCAATATTCTCTAACTGACCACCTGCAATAAACTTCGGATCCAATTACATGCTGAAAATGAGCCACGCTAATAAATAAGAATGGTCCTGGATCGCGGTGTCAGACACTAATCACCACTGGCTAACATCAGAGAAATGCCGCTTTTCATCCAGAATTCTGTCATAAAGCAAGCGCCAACTCTCACATCTATTATGAATGAGCAGTTAATAATGCAGCAGGAGTTTTGTTGTAGAGCAGAAGAAAATGTGCAGAAAAAGAGAGAGGAACTACTAAATATGGAAATGTAGTAGGAATAAGGTGCAAGGTGGTGCGTCGCTGTGGGAACGGCGGGACGATATCTCTTTCATGTCTCTCTGTCAAACAAAATGCTTGACCGGTGTTAATGCATAGTTGACTGAATGTTAAAGGCAGAGGTGAGCACTATTAACCCCAGCTCGTCTTTCAGATGACAGATCAGTATGTAGGAAACGGAGTTCTTCTGAGGCCTGGGCTGAGATTTAATTAAAGACAGTAGTTCAGGAAGACAGGAAGACTGGCATATTACCCAGAATATATTTTCAGAGTGCAATATGCCAAGATGTATTGATGTATGCAGTAGCAACCCTATTGAATGTTGTGCCATATTTTATTCACACACCTCTTTTATAGTATAATCAGTTACTGTTTGGGCCAAGTAGCCACTGATTCATAGGCAAAGTGTTGCAGATTTACATACTACTGGACCAGATTTATTAACATGGTGTAAACCTACTATTTGGTCTGTAGACTATAACAATCCCGGAGTGCTTCTCTGGTTGGAGTGTTGCCAAGTCTTGGAGAAAGTAATTTTTTTAACTGCTGAAGAGGATGATATTTTTTTTTGCAAGCTTAGTGCATATTGTACTACATTTCAGTTCTTAGATTTTTTTACACTAGACTATAAATGAATTTGTGTCAGTGAATTATTTATAGGCATTGATATTTATGACATATTTATGACAGTGTATGCAATGGGAAACACAATTGCTTGTCAGGTGCCCTCCCCTAGGTGTAAATGATGCTCTGTGATTGTGTGTGTATTTCTGCCTTTGTTTTGTTTTACTGGCATAAAATGTAGATCCACCATGATCTGGGTGGTTACTAAAAAGGATTGAATGAATCAGTTAATACAGACCATAAAAGAATGATTAAAGGAAACAGTTGAGTTGAAACTGAGGTTGGTTTTAAATAAACTTTCATTCGGCTTCGCCCATTAGGTCTTCGCCCATTTATCAGGGCTTGGGAGCGGCACTAAGGCTTGTGCAACGTAATGGCTGGAGTTGGTTCCCTGACCGAGGATCGAACCCAGGCCGCAGCGTTGAGAGCGCCACCAGACCACCAGGATTTTGCTAACAGCCAAAATTAAAAAAAATTTATAAACAATGTCACTAATCTAAAATTTCACAATAACGACAGAAGCTTTTTAAAATGTATTTCATTGTAGTATTTTCAACTCATTCTGCGTTCGCTGCAGTGTACGAGCTCATACTTATCACACTCACTTATAAATCTAGGCTGTATTGTGTTTTTACTTGAGTGAATTACACATAAATGATCACATAATCCAATGTCTTTAAAAGTTTCCAAGCTTTTCATAAGCAAGCAGTTCTTCTGTTCTTTTGTTCTGCATTGTAAAAGCGGCTTCTTGAGCACGATAATGAGTAGTTTGTTTTGCTAAACCATAATGGTGTTAGATGATGAAAATGACCAATGCTCTAATTGCTTGAGACTAGCAAGTCCTTACACATCTTTTTTTGAACTGTGGAATAATGCAAATATTGATGTGAAAGGCACATATTGCTGGCTATGGAAGAATTTTTTCCAGAGCTGCAGGATTGCAATGAGTATTAAAGCAGGCAACTGATTTGACTGTAGGGCCTACTTGGCAAAAAAAAAGGTGAGCTCTTCTGGGTAAGAATTATTGGAAGAACAGCATCCGAATGGAGGACTGTTTACTCAGCTTTGTGGAAAAACAATACATGTACTTTACTGTGTTGGAATGCAGGCTCGAGAAACTGCCACTGGGTTTGACTGTTATTGTCAGTGCAGCATTGCGGGGTCCAGTGAAGAAATAGATCCTAATGTATTTTTAGATCTCATTGTTTACATTAGAGGCCCACCCAGGTCCAGACAGATTGCCAAAGGGACATTTTGAAGGCTAACCCCCAAACACGTCAGAGCAGCAGCTAATAAGATGGAAGCATCAAGGGCTCCTTGCAAATCAAATGCTTGATCATTCACTTTGCAATAAATTAAACGACTGATCTATCTTGTGTTGCATCATCTCAAGCAAATGCCTGAGCAAATCCACACTGTAGCATTTTCATAAAAAAGGGCTTGAATAAATTCAAGAATTCAGCCAATCCTCTATAAGAGTATGCATGGCATAGCAGTGGCAGATGTGGGCCGCATAGGATTAATGTAATTTATAATACATTTATATTATTTTATTTCATGTATTTTAAGTAATATATATTCCAGTTACTGTTAAATTTTTCATCTTTTAAAGTCTGTGTTTGTTTAATGTTCTGTCCTTTTCCATACTCTTTCTGCACAGTATGTAATGGGTGTCTGTGACTTTAAGAGAGCTGAAGCTTGGTCAATGAGATTGTAAGGATGGTCAGATCTCTCCATGAGGTCATACCCCGAGAACTGCCATCCAACTTTATGAGGCCAGACCATGAGAACTGCCATGCAACAAAACAATCAACTTTCTAATCTCAGGAGAGGATCTCTTTAATCTGAGGAGAGAAAGCCATTTGTTCAGCTGCCCTCATCCTTTGGCCAAATGCTTTCCCTCCTGGGGATATGGCCAGGACATGGAAAGGTGACTCCCTGATTAGAAGCTACTATACTTGCATATTGTAATTATTACATTTTAGGAATGTATGTATTTATATAACCTTTACATGTTTGGTATCATTTTAAAAGTCTCTGAGCGATTAGAAATATGATCTTAGTCCCATATCAGTAGAACAGATCAAAAATAAAGATCTCAGGTTTAGGGAAAATTCTGTCCTACTGATGTATGAATTGTCCTGGAGAAGATCTTTATTTTTACTCTAGGTGGTATTTGGTTTTAAGGATTGCAAAGCTTTTATTACTTTGAATTTACAAGTGTTTATGGTGGTTTGGGTATTTAAGGAGATTTAGTGAAACACTCAGGAAAGCATTCTGTAGTCAGATCTGCCCACACATCTCTGTGTGTCTCTGTTGCCAGGTACAGTGACTCTTTACCAATTCTTTTGTAAACTGTTTTGCTAAAATATTTGGTTTTATGCTGATCATGTTGTATAACTGTGAGAGAGCGTGTACATTTGGAAAGAAGAAACGTCACAACAGGTCAGGTACAAAGGCAGTTTTATTTGAGTTTTATCTCGTGTCTGTCCGCTTAGTGCTCACGCAGCACGTCTCTGGCACATGCGCACACACAACCCCTACACACACACACACACACACACACACACACACACACTCTTCTCCTTAAATGCATCCTCCGATCACTGGAAAAGAAAGAATATTCATTAGGTCACATTGACTTCAGGGGAGGCAATCCCCTGCCTATCTGCTCCCGGCCTCGCCCTCCATTCACAAACCGGCGCTCTGTTACGCCCCCGCTGCCAAAGTAACCTTTTTACTTTTTTTTATTATTTGTTCTAGATTTGACATTTGTTTATTGCTTATTGTCTGGCAAATAAATATAAATTTCTTGATTAATTCGGAAATTTCCTGAAATCATTTGTATCTAGTTGATTATGTAGTCACAAATCTATGACCAGGATAATACATACAGAAGGCTCATGAACGGAAGGAGGGAGAAAATGTTCAGAAAAATATTTTACAATTAAAGAAGAAATACAACCAATAAGGTGATCAGCTTGAATTATATATATTCAAGATAAAGCTTTATTCAAAATAGAGTCAGATTTGAATTGAAAAAAAAATTAAAAATTGTGATCCATTTAAGCAATCTTTTAAAGCAGCACACAAAAGACTTACATGTAGCATACCTTCACCCATGCCAGTGGATTTCATTGTTGGGCAATTGGGTAGGTTACCCCTTCAAGAAACACATCTGTAGATTCACAAGATTTAGATGGAGTGTACGTGCAAAACAAGGAATTAGGGTATGTCCTTTTCTTTTATCATTGTAGAAGATTTCTTGAAAAATAAACAAACCTAAAATCTAAAACAAACGAACATTACCGTCAGTTTGGCACAAATCTCTGCTGCATGTATCCCACTGCAACACTTACGAGTGTAATTGTAATACCATGACATGCTTCTTTGCAATAAATAAGACTAACGAGAGAACATTTTATGGGTACTGGAGGTACTCCACCTTACTGGAAATACTCCAAATTTGTGGTTTATTAACACAAGTTAGATATTTTGGATAGGCTGCCTTAAATGCAATTGACAAAATTGGTGGAAAAATCCGCACCAACTGCAATTGGTGCCTGGGCAGGTTTTTAGTGCAGGTTTAGAGGACACTGGAAAATTGCCTTTCCTTGAATAAGCTCTTCTTGGAAGTCTGGGAACACAGTATAAAGATTAAAGATAAAGATGTACAAATAGCCCCTCAATTACAAGGGTTTGACTTTAGATTTTTTGATTTTCCGATGTTACAACAAAATTTTAATTTTAAGTTTTGTGTGGGAGGCAAAGGACGCAGCATTCGCAAACCGACGCCTGCTGCCACAGACATATATACTGTATAGTTTATACAATATGGTACTGTGAATTGCTCTGTTTTGCTAAATTATAAACTGTAGTTTAAGTTATTAACAAATTATTGTATACTACCACATACTGATCATATCGACTTTTGATATTCTCGATCGTAAGTCAGGGACTACCTGTGTATTTCAGCAGTGTCTATACACTGGGGACTGACAATTTGTTACTAAAATCACATAACCTATTAAGAGCAATTGTTAAAGGTGTGGGGTATCTCTGCCTCTCCCAAAACAATGGACCCACAGTAGGACCTCACAAAACATCATGGAGATAAAGTGTCTTTTATTTTTTTGCAAACACACTGTGTCTGCACTGGGGACTCGAATTTGTGCTGTGGATGAACCCAGAATTACTGCCAAAGATACTGCTGTACATTAATACACTTCAACCTCTCTACCTTAAGAAGCAAAAAAACAAACTTTTAGAAACACCAGCAAGATTTTGGCCTGGGTTTTTGAAAGAGCTAGTAAAAGTAGCTCTATTTTAGTAGTATATTTTGAAGCAAAGACAAAGAGAGAAATGGCAGCAATAGCTAAAACATTGCCAGAGCTATAGCTTCAGGGTAAGACAGTTTCAGAACTAGTAAAAGCAGATTGAGTGACTGAAGTAACAAGAAAAGGTTGGGCCGTATGCCAATGCTCAGGAGAGTAAGAACCCACTAAGGCCATTCTTCAATCAAATTCTTCTTCTTGATTTGTTTTCTCAATGCAGGATCAAATTTACTTCTGTAAAAAACTGTGCTCAACTACCACCATGTTTTAGGGGTCTATTCCGCATTGACTTTCATTGCACATTCACAAGGTCTCCCAGGGTAGCCATGAGAGCGTAACGATCTTGTTCTTCTCTCACAGGGGTCTTTTTTTTTTTTACAGCCCATTCTGTATCTATTGAAAACAAACAAAAAAAGTTAAGACTTCTGCTACCCTGGCTGCTTCATTCACACTACAGAAGAGGGAGAAAAAAAAAACATTTATTCTTACTCTATCCTTTTCAAAAATTTCAAAGAAAATAAAGAAAATATGTTGATTTAAAAAATGAAGGTGTAGAAAATATGTCTCTAAATTTAATGTCATTACTTTCTAATAGGACAGGTGTGTACAGGAAATCTGAGATCTGTACAAATCAGAATGAAACAAATAAATAGAGGGTACAAAAAAAAGGAAAAAAAAAATAAAAGAAAAAAACAGATAATTGGAAACAGGAACCATATAGGAAACAGGGTCACAACTAAGTTCACCAAAGCAAGGTTGCCCAAAACAGGTATACATTGCCCATCATTAAACCATTTAAATAACAACATAGCTAATGCTTAGTGGTTATAACTTATTTAACAACATATAAATACATTTTAGGTTTATTTTACTGTAATTTGCTCATATTAATTAACATATCAATATAAATTAAAAGAAATGTCAGCTGTTGGTTGTTAACAATGGAAATGCACCATGTGATATTACAACACAATGTAATGGTCTTTATATGTTATATATGCTGACATACATTAGAATTCACTATATATACCAAAGTATAGGGACACCAGACTTTTCCAGGCAAAATGTTACCACAAATTTGGAGGCACTAGCATTTAATTTTCCCTTTATTCAAACTAGAAGACCCAAACCTGTTCTGTCATGACAATGTCTCTGTGCACAAAACAAGCTCCATGGAAATATGCTTTAAATGGGTTGAAGTTGAAGAGCATGAGTGGCTGCTGTAAAGCTCTGTCCTCAACCCTGTTAAAACCTATGGGATGAATTCGAATTTTAACAGCACCCCCGGCTCCTTATCTTACATATTAGCTGATTTTATTAACACCTTTACCAGAAGTTGAATCTACAGAAATTTCAACTATTAATTACTATTAATTACTAGAGACAGCTAGAAAGGTACTTGGTGTTGCAGCTGGAAAGAAAAGAGAGACAAAGAGACAAGGTGGTGAAATAGGGAAGTGCAGAAAAGCATAAGGAGAAAGAGGTTGGCAAAACAGGATTGGGATCAGAGTAATGAGAAAAGTAGGCAGGAGTACAAGGGGATGCAGCAGCAGGTGAAAGGGACAAATGGACTGAGGCATGATAGAAATGGGGTATATCGGCAGGAGAATGCTGAGGATGGAGCCACCAGGAAGGAGGAAAAGAGGAAGGACAAGGAGAAGGTTTACGAATGTGGTAAGGGAAGACATAAAGGCAGTTTGTTTAAAAGAGGCAGATGTAGAAGACAGGGGGTATGGAGATAAATGATCCGCTGTGGCGACCCCTAATGGGAGCAGCCAAGGGAAGAAGAAGATTTTTTTCAGTTTTTTAGTCTCCCATTAGGCACTTCTGAACATTTTATCAGATACTTTTAATGAGCAGTTGCTTCGTTATGTATTACTTAACCCAAAGATCAACCTGTCATCACCTGTACAGTGATAGGAACAAAAAAGTCTGAGGTCATCATACTTTGTGGGACCAGTTTAAGTAGAGAAAACATTCATATAAACAAGAACATTGCTTGTACTAAGTAAATATTAGTCATCACTTTTACAGGAACTCTGGCTCAGTCTATATGGTTAATTTAATTTCTATTTAAAAAAACAAAAATTATATTACTATACTATTTAAAGTAACATAAGAAAAAAAAACACTGTTTCAAATTCCAGGAATTGTAGGCATGAAGGAACAAGCCTCTATTTAAAGATTGGCCGCTCAAAAACAACTTAGTGGCTAATTGCGAATTTCTTCATTAATTTGATGAGGTTTGGTAAAGAACAAAAAAAACATAGCGGAGCCGTATGTTGTGTTGAGAAATAAAATCTACATATACCTTTATAAAAGTGCATTTCAGGGTTCTTTTTTCAGCATTTAACAGTGGTAGATTTACAGTTTGTAATGATCAAAATGATTATTGACTTATCATGGATTGTTTATTATTTTGCATTCGATTGGAAACTTGAGTTGAATGAGTTTGGTCTAAGAAAATAACCCATTTTATAAATTGTCACATTGTACTTAATGTGTAATCAAGTGGGAGACCAATAAATAAGTGGTACTCTTTACATTTAAATAATGTCTCATATGTGTATAGATAGGTAGTAGGAATATGTTTATGGATAAATCTGTACTGGAGGATTTGCAAAAATAATTCATACTCCCTCGGTCCAAAAGCTATGAGAATGTCTCTAGGTTACATATGTAACCCTAGTTCCCTAAGGAAAAGAGACGCTGCATCGGAACGCTTTGGGAATGCGACTGCATTGTCCATGCTCTGAGTAATGAATCTAATCAGTCAGAATTGAAGACGGATTATAAAGTGCACCTGGAGAGAAGACTGCTTCAGCTTCTGAAACCGTGAAGAAAGTGCTAAAGGGGCGGAGGTGGGGCTAGAGACGCAGCGTCTCGTTCCCTCAGATTATATACATAACCTAGAGATGTTCCCTTTCAGGAACTTGAGCTGCATCAGAACGGGAGTCCATGACTAGTATGAATTAACACAACTAAGTCAAAGGACAGAGGCCTCAGCCTCCGGGTGCCATGGGAGAAACACGTCAGGAGTGGGTGCCCAGTGAATGCCGGACACGGGGGCGTGATACAACGAAACAGGGGACACGCAGACTTTAATGGTGGACGGAGCCAACCTTTTTGCTTCAACTGCTTCTGCAGAAAACTGCTTCTCCCAAAAAACACTATGTAGTGAACAGACGCCATCTTGCAGCATACAACCTCTTTGTGGAGGGAGCTCTGGATTGGAGAATGGTCTCAACCACCTCGGTAGAAAGACCTGAGCCTCCGAGCTGTGCCCCTTCAGGGGCCACAGCCACAGCCTCCACAACTCAAGGCAAGGGTGAACTATTGTGCCCTCTGATTGCTCAGAGGAATCTCTCATGGAAGCTGTTCGAGGAGGGCCACCAGGTCCATGAACCACGGATGACCCAGCCACCGCCGGACGGATCCCATCCCGGCGAGACAGAGGGTAAAAAAAAATGTTTATCGAGCTTGCCTGAGGGAGAGGCTTAATACTCACCGGCCAGCCAAGCTGTATCATGCTTCTAAACTACGTATTTAACAAGCTTCAGGAGCTTCTCGCTAACGGGTTTGTAAGAGCCGCGAGGAGTGGGGGCGTTCTCCTCAACGAGCGCCTGCTGGGAGCGGAGCAGCCGCAAAGACATGCGAGCACAGTGCTGGCAATCGTCTCTCGCGGGAGCCAAAATTGCAGGCTCTGCTCCCAAACACACGCTGTGTGTATCCCTTCCCAAAATGAAACGAGGAAGGGAGAAGCACACGGCCGAAACGTGTGCTTGGCATTCTTAGATGCCTATATTCTTTGACAAACAGACAGACAAACATTCAATTTCACACAGAGCGCTTCATGAACAAACAGAAGCTGAAGCAGTCTTCACTCTAGGTGTGCTTTATACTCCCTGGTCGTGATGTCACTTCGCCATATAATTTTGACTGATTAGATTTATTACTCAGAGCAAGGCCCTCAACCCTCACCTGCTCAGTTGTAAGTCGCTCTATCTAGATAAGGGCGTCTTCCAAATGCCAGGATTATAACTTTGCATCTATACTCCTTATAAGACATATACAGTACAGACCAAAAGTTTGGACACACCTTCTCATTCAAAGGGTTTTCTTTATTTTCATGACTATGAAAATTGTAGAGTCCCACTGAAGGCATCAAGGGCTATTTGACCAAGAAGGAGAGTGATGGGGTGCTGCACCAGATGACCTGGCCTCCACAGTCACGGGACCTGAACCCAATCGAGATGGTTTAGGGGTGAGCTGGACCGCAGAGTGAAGGCAAAAGGGCCAACAAGTGCCAAGCATCTCTCGGTGAACTCCTTCAAGACTGTTGGAAAACCATTTCAGGTACCTGAAGTACTCTTGAAGCTCATCAAGAGAATGCCAAGAGTGTGCAAAGCAGTAATCAAAGCAAAAGGTGGCTACTTTGAAAAACCTAGAATATGACATTTGTCAGTTGTTTCACACTTTTTTTTTGTTATGTATATAATTCCATATATAATTCCACATGTGTTCATTCATAGTTTTGATGCCTTAAGTGTGAATCTACAATTTTCATAGTCATGAAAATAAAGAAAACTCTTTGAATGAGAAGGTGTGTCCAAACTTTTGGCCTGTACTGTATTTCCCTTTAAATCTCTTAAAATGATGATGATGGTAATGATAATCCATCAAGGTGCATCACAGCACTCCATTGTGTCCATTTGTTTATCAAGACTAGAAGCTGTCACACACACACACAGAGACCAAGCCTTCTAGAATTCACTCTACCCAGTCACATTGTTTTTCCACCTGTTACACATTCATCTGTATGCCCATGTTATTGTTGTGTTCATCTTCTTCATGCTTTTTATTATTTTGCTGTTTCCTGTGTCTAGCATTTGCGTGTTTGAAATGTTTGTGTTTTTGGTTTTACATCTATACACAAAAGATATGTGGTTCATATGAAGAGAGACCTGACCTCAAACCTGCTGAAAACCTTTGGGGTGAATTGAAATGCTGACTGAACCCCAGGCCCTCTCACCAACACCAGTGCCTCGCATTACTAATGCTGTTGTGATTAAATGACTCTCTAAAATCTAGTAAAAGATCTTCCCAGAAGAGTGGAGATTTCTATAACAGCAAATGGGAACTAAATTTGTAATGGGATGTTCGAAAAGCACAAATCATGGCCAGTTGTCCACAAACTTTTGTCAATTTGTTGGACTTTACTTACTAATTAGTAAACTTTATAATAAGATTATGGTTGCATACTAAATTAAAGAGATCAAGTGAGCTCATATTTAATAATTAAGAAATAACCCACTGAAACCCATTATCTTTTCTTCTGTAAAACAAATACTTTAGTTTAGTCTGTGTGCATGTGTGGGACCCAGTAGAGATGTGCGGCACATGCAGACAACGTGAGCTTATTTTCATCTTTCTGAAATGAGGCCAGCATCTTTTAGCTCAATAGTTTTTTTTTAAAGAGCCATGCATTGTCATGCACATTGTGTGCTCCTGCTAGATGAAGTCTAAATCTTAGCACCAGATCTCCAGGAAAGAGTGATGGCAATCATCATACCACAGTAATGTCTTCTATCTCCTAAGAGACATTTTGAGCGCCCTCTCTCTCTCTCTCTCTCTCTCTCTCTCTCTCTCTCTCTCTCTCTCTCTTTCTGTCTCTCTGTCTCTCTCTTTCTCTGTTTTTATGTCTGTTGTGTCTCTGCATGCTGGATCATTGATTGGAATCCCATGGGCCTCCACATGACAGCTCTATAAAAAAAAAAAGCCATTCTCTCACTACCTCAGTGTTTATTGTCTGTAAATAAATGACAATAAAAATGCAATTAAAAGAGAATTCTTGCAAAAGGCTTTTCCCTTCAATTTAGCCCTTGACTTGACTTGTATTGTTCATGAAGACCAAAAGGTAGCAGTTTAAGATTAACCAGAGCTAATGACAAGTTATCGCCTATATATATATATATATATATATATATATATATATATATATATATATGATTAGAATCTGAGATCGAAAGTATGTGACTCATACTTTCTATGTTAAACAATGACAAACTCACACTTGAACATAGAAAATATGAATAATCTAAATAAAGGTAAGAATGAATTTGCTTTATCCCTAGACCCCATACACTGTAAATTAAAATCAATTTTAACTAGCTAGAAAGAAAAAAATTTGTATAATAGTAACATAGTTTCAACATGGTGAGACCTACGATGTAGTATGGTTTAGAGAGACATTGACTAAAAGACAGGAGGTGGAGCTGAAGATAGCAGAGCTGAAGATGGTTTTCGTTGAGAGTGACAACGATGGACAGGATTAGAAACAAGTTTATTAGAGGGACAGCGCATGCAGGACATCTTGGATACAAGGTTTGGAGACAAGACTGAGATGGTTTGGACATGTGCAGAGAAGGGACATGGGGTATATCGGTAGGAGAATGATGAGGATGGAGCCACCAGGAAGGAGGAAAAGAGGAAGACCAAGGGAGAGGTTTATGGATGTGGTGAGGGAAGACATGCAGGTAGTTGGTTTGAAAGAGGCAGATGTAAAGGACAGGGGGGTATGGAGATGGATGATCCGCTGTGGCGACCGCTAAGGGGAGAAGCCGAAAGAAGAAGAACTACATAGTTTCAACATGACTATTACTACTACAGTTTATCTGTGGCCTCTCAAAATGATGTTTTTGCCATGGCGGAAAAAATAGAGTACAAGTAACATCCAGCATTTTAATTACTTTGCATTTAAATAATTTTGTAACATCATAGTTTTGCCACTTGTTAGGAATAAGTGGTTAATGGGGTAAAATTTTTCAGTTTCATTTCTAATAAATATACATTTCTTTCTGATTTTTCAAGCCATTCGGTATGTGGTTCTTCCCCAAAGTGTTACCACAAATTGGAGAGCATAAATTGTATAGGATGTATTTGGATGCGGGAGGATTTATTGTCCCCTTCACTTTAAAAGTTCCAATCCTGTTCCAGCATTACAATATCCCTGTACACAACGCCAGCTCCATGAAGATATGCTTTACATTGGTTAGAGAGGAAGATCTTGAGTGGCCTGCTATATAGCTCTGACCTCAACCCTACTGAACAACCTTGAATAGAATGCTGATGGTGCCCCAAGCCACTACAGTATATTCTAATGCCCTTGCAGTTTAATGAGCACAAATCTCTTCAAGCACACTATAAAATCTAGTGGAACATTTTCCCAAAAGAGTGGAGAATATTATAACAGTAAATGGGGACCTAATGTAGAATGGTTTTCAAAAAGCAAATCTTATGTTTAGGCGTCTACAAACTTTTTTCCGTATAGTGTATGAGTAATTCATCCTTCTTATTGAACATGTGTAACCCTTAGTTTGCAGTCAAATAAAACCAAAACATCAATACTCTTCTGTCCTCATTTTTAATAGCCAATCTAGAAGTCATAACAAAAGAATCCAAAACAGCTTCCTCTCTCTACATGAAAGCAAGCTTCAAAATGATCATACACATGGGTTCCTTTTCTAACCAGACAATATTCTTTAATGCAGACAAATTGCTTTTTGTGCGTATCAGAGCTTCAAACACGCACACTGCATTTGGAGTAAACCTACATATAAACACACTCGCACACACACATACATGTAGTGCAAATGACAGTGCAAATCAAAGCTGCTGTCTGCTATGATGTAGCCGCGTAAGCATCACGGCTTCATGCAAATGAGGGGGAAAGTCATGTTTTATTCATTCTTTTTCCACTCTGCACTTCATTCAGGTTTATTTTGCTTGGATATCCTTCACTATGATCTTGTCCTGCCCTCTCTCAGGAACAAACGCACACAGATACACACATAAATGTCAGCTGATTAGTTTTACTCTATGTGCTGTTTTGTGTGGAATAAGCACAATGAATGTGCAAAAGAGGGAATGTGAGAATAAAAGAGATGGAGAGAGAATGGATGTTCACTTTAAAAGATGACACAACACAGGTTTGTACCAGGTGGCAAGCACTCGATGGATTAAATCATGATGAAAAAGATAAAGAAATGAAAAAGCAAAGGTAAAAACTTGAAACTTACAGACGCACTCAAGCATAAACCAATGGAACTCAATGAACATGGCAGTTTCTTTCTGTGTTAGAGGATGTCTCACTTTCTGCTAGAGCTGAGCTGAGAGCTGAGCACCTGTGCAAACTAATAGAAAACAACCAAAACAATCCCAGGTTCCTTTTCAGTACAGTAGCTAAATTAACAACAAATCAGTATCTGAAAAATGTATTTCATCACAGTTTAATAGTGAGGACTTCATGAATTTCTTCACTGGAAAAATTGAAAGTATTAGAAAAACAATTGTGGGGATCCAACCTCAGACAGCATCTCCTGATCCAATCTCAACTCAAATTCCACAATTACAATTACACTGCTTTACAAGTGTAGGACAGGAAGAGCTGTATGATGTTATTGCCAAAGCCACAACAACATGTCTGTTAGATCATATTCCAACCACTGAAAGAAGTGTTTCATACAGCTGGTGAGCCTCTTCTGAATATGATTAACTCATTACTATCTTTAGGTCACGTCCCTAAGACCCTCATTATGAAACCTCATTTCCAAATAAACAATCAAATTACAGACACATTTTAAATCTTCAGTTTATGTCTAATATTTTAAAAAGATTGTGTCTGCCCAGTTATGTTCCTTCTTACAAAAAAAACAATATCTTTAAAGAATTTCAGTCAGGTTTCAGGCCCCATTATAGCACAGAAACTGCTTTAGTTAAAATCACAAATGACCTATTTTCAGCTTCTGACTAAGGCTACATCTCTCTGTTATTTTTACTAGATCTTAGTGCTGCATTAAACACAATAGACCATGACCTTCTCCTGGATCACCTACAGAATGACATCAGCATTTAGGGACCGGTATTAAGCTGCTGTAAATCCTACCTGTCTGATCGTTGTCATTTTGTAGATTTAATTGGAGAACTATCCAGGTTAATGCAAGTAAACTATGGGGTGCCACAAGGTTTGGTCCTGGGACCCCTGCTTTTCACAATATACATGCCCTTGTGAACTATTATTACAAGGCATGGGATTAGCTTCCACTACTATGCTGATTATACCCAGCTATATATCTTATCAATACCACATGATACAGCTCAATTGGCTCGGTTAACTTGGTGTGTTTAAGAATTAAAAGATTGGATGATGCATAACTTTCTTTTATTAAATTCTGATAAGACAGAGATTTTGCTAATCAGCCTAAAAACTAGTAGACAGAAGCTCCAGCATTTTAAACTACTTTTAGAAGCATGTACTGTAACTACTAGTTTAACAGTAAAAGACCTGGGAGTTATTTTAGACCGCAAACTATCTTTGGAAAATCATATCACCCATATTACAAAAACAGCCTTCTTCCAGCTTCGAAATATTGCCAAGCTAAGAAACATGTTGTCTATATCTGATGCAGAGAAGCTTGTCCATGCATTCATGACCTCCAGACTGGTCTATTGTTATGCATTACAAAGTGCTTCAATAATAAACAAGCTACAGTTAGACCAGAATGCAGAAGCCATAGTTCTCACAAGGTCGAGAAAATATGACTATATAACCCCAATCTTATCATCCCTACACTGGCTACCTGTTAAGTTTCAGATCAACTACAAAATATTACAAAACCTAAATGGTTTAGCTCCAATGTATCTATCCAGTCTTTTAACCTTCTTGAGATCCAAAAACTCTGGACTTCTAGTAGTTCCTAGAATAGCAAAGTCCACTTAGCTCCTAAACTTTGGAGTAGTCTACCTGACTCCCACTTTCATTTTTCTCCCAGCTTAAAGAGCAAATTAAAAACATATTTTTAGCAAGTCCTACACATAACACCTTGTGCTCCAGTACATCTGATCACATGCACATTATCAACCTGTGCTTTTTAATATTATGAACAGCAGCTCCCTCATAACATCTAAGGGAGTTGACTTGACTTTTTCATCAGCCAGACATTGAAATCTGACATATTTTGAAAATTCATGTACAATCAGAAGATGGTTTGTGTAGTAAAATAAAGTTTTAAATTTCTGAATATGAGGTATAACAGTATTTGCAATCAATTTCATGGTCATACACTCTTTTTATTAATAGCTTATATACATATCAAAAGATAATGTGAACTGTAAAAGCGTCCACTACATAACAACAGAATTTCAAGACAATTTAGTGTACCCATTCAACCTTTTTTTTTTTCTTGGACCTCTCTTAAATCTTTTTGTACCATCTTGGTTTGGAAAGAGCCCAGACAAAATAAGGACTGCAGTTGCTGTTGCTTTGAGGACTGCTGGCTGCTTTTTATTTTAATTTTGAAAAGAAAAAAATGTTGTTCATCTGCTACCCAGTATCCCTTTCATGTTTTACATTTTATTTCCTACAGTTGTCATACACACTCACACACACACACACACACACACACACACATATATATATATATATATATATATATATATATATACTAAACAACGAAGCTGATAATTTATGATTTTTCCCTGCGTTTTTCCCGGTTTCACAAACTTCAATCCAAAAAAACTGAACCCTATAACTTTAGACCAATTAAATTTCCAAACGGAAACGAAAAAAACGCACCTCACCTGTGTTCTGAGCTGAACGGCTTCGGAAGAAAAAACTTCCATCGGGTGATTTTTAAACGCACGACGATGCCAAAAGATAAACTTCCAAGAGCAATATTTGTGAAAGGAAGGAGGAAGACAGTAAGCAATGACTTTCTTGGTAGGCTACTGTTTAGATACAAGCCGTTGTAACACGTTGAGTCTGGGTGAAGGGAGAGCTCGCTAACTCCAGTTGCAACAGAAATCATATAAGCACAGACAGGTTTCCAAAACTCATGCTTTTTTATATTTCTTGGCAACAGCGTTACGGGTTAGTCAAAGAAACTTAGAAATGAGCATCAGAAAATAATAAGCAGCGCAACATATTTTACCCGTTACACCATGTGTAACGTGTCTTTTGTTAAAGCCTGTGTAAAGTACATAGGCCGTATAGACAGGTGCATTTTATTTGTAAAATTCAGTGGGTGCGGCTTATATATGGGTACGCTTTATAGTCCGGAAATTACAGTACATACAGACAAGGTACCCTGGTCTAATGATTCACAATCTCTCCAGATATCAATTTAATTTATTATCTGTGATTTCAAATCCAATCCATGTAGGCACCACCTTAAAAATTATAGGACTCTGATTCCAAATACCATAACCAGTGTTGATAGTACTGCAAAATTGACTAGGGACTAAGTCTTCCATCAGCCTCTGAAAGTCGCCTGGCCTACTCATATGTCACTGATCACTTTCACCTGATTCCAGTGTAAAACTTAAATTTTTCTTACCTTGAAAAATTGTTGAGATTCTTGTTCCATGGTTTAGAGTTTTGTCTTCCCTTTTCTTGTGTCATCATGTTGTGCTTGGTTTTCAATTAGTTGATTTTGTACTTTGGCACTTGCATTCAATATTATCTGCACTTTCAACACATTTCTATCGAATTATATGACAGTGTGTGTATATAAAGCTAATACACGCAGCTTGGTTCACAATTTATCTCCACCATCTGTTTTTTTTGTGACAGGAAAATTTGGTTAAACTGTTTGAAAGAGAGATGATTTATATGTGAGTTTTAGAAAGCTATCCTTAATAAGAAGTGCTCACTATTTTTTTCTTTTTTCTCCTTATTTTGTTTTGTCGTATAGCTCTGTTATTTCTGCTAGTTTACCTGATGTTCAGTGCTTCACAGTGCTTGACAGTTGCCCTTTGATAACACAACAGCCTTAAGTGTGCTAATGAAATTGTATTTCTATTTCATTTTTTATTAATATCCCAAAGCTTTGGCTTCTGAGAATGTTTATATATCAGAATGAATACTGTACATATATTTGGCCTGTCAAAATTAACATTATACGTTATAACTTTATAAGGCGTTAACGCAAATTAATTGAAAAGGCGCACATTTTTTATTAATTTTTTTATTAATGGTGTTAGGTAATGCAGCACGCATTTCTGTTTGACCATTTTTAATAAAAAATATTATTAAATAAGGAGGTGAAATTTAAACCTTTAATGCAACACAATGTCCTATCTTCACTCAGATAAACCTTTCATTCTATGACTAAGTCTCAAGCACCAAAAACTGCCATGATGCTCACATCCGGCAATTAAAACCGTCCGTGTGGAAACATAGCAAAAGTTCCGCTTGGCGTTCTTATGAATTCCGGATTTAAACACCATAATTAATTTAAAACACTTGAAAACTGGTGGGCCGTGCATTTGGTACCTGGGCCTTCAGTGGGGATTTACCCGACTTAATCCACCTCTTAATATCACTACTATCACGTCGCCATTATAGAAATGCAATATACCAATGCGTGGCATTACATAGAGAGAGGAATTTCGCATATGGAAGGTGAATACCATTTTATTGAAGCACGCTCCAAACCTACACCTACATCATCCGGAGCAGTTCAGGATCAATATTTGTCTAATAACATGACAAAAACATAAAAATGTAAATAAAATACAACCTTCTCACCAGAGATGCAGACTTATTTGCACCGCTCCTCAGATGCTGTAAGTCAGTGGTACCGCTCTTATTCACTTATCTGGAAGTGGCGAACAAACCCTTTCCCGAGCTGAGACAAGCTAGCTAGCTTCAGGGTTGGCCAACTTCCTCATAATGTATAGCTTTTCTTGAAAATTGATTTTTAGGAATATTTTTTTTTAGGAACAATCAATTTCTCTTTCTTCGTAGGAAAAAAACAATCTAACTCAGATGTATTCATGTGTGCAGAGAACTTGGCTGTAACAGTTTCCCTTTGACTAACCAATCAGAGAACGGAAAAATGCTGACACTATTCTGGGCCAATTAGCTCTGGCCCTGTGAGACAAATTTAAAACCTGATTAGTCAAAGAAACAGACCCATTGATAATAGAAACTAAGGTAAAAAGGCCAGCAGTACTGAATTTGAAGGCCAGGGAAGATTAAATTGATATAGCAGCACATAGAGGCTGAAATCTGATTGGGAAAAAAATCTAACACCCACATATACGTACTGGAAGCAGTGCAGCCAAGAGAAACACTACAAAATGAAAAGAATAAACTGTTGGGAGTAAATGAATACAATTTCATGAAACAAATATTAGAATTTAGGTTGTAAATGTAGGTCAGTGCTTCTGATAGTGTTTTGGCCAGCAGAGAAGGCTTTGCTGGCCCTGACCGCCCACCACCGATATATATAGTAGAATTTATTTTATTCAATATGATGCTTCATATGATTATATAATTCGAATAAATGTTTTTTCATTTGTTTATGTATAGAAATTAAATCTGTAAATTAAAAAAAAATGAAATAATTATCTGCTCATTGATATACAGAACTATTGGAGGTTTCTAGTTAAAAATGTTATAGAAATGGATACATTGTAGTTTATAAAGAGATGTTCAGAGAAGATAAACTTATTTATAAATTGCCTACACAGTTTTAAAAGATATCTTTGAAAAAATGTCCAGCTTAAAATGTTAAATATATAAATGTATAAAGTGTAAAATGTACAAAGGCATAAATCTTAAAAAGAAGCTTGTGACTTTAATTGGAAACAGATTTAATCAAGAAAAAAGCATTTAAAAACAACATGCATTTATCTTACATTCAATGCATGTACTACACTACAGTCTTAACTGGTTTATCCTCCACATGAGCATGCATTTAATTAAGTTCTTATTTAGAGTCCCATTAGGACCTTAAAAGAGCCAGTTAATAAGTCTTTAATTACAATGAATTAGGTGTTTAGTGCGAAACTTGTTCATTGTTCTTTTTTTTTTTTTTTTTGTGTCTGACTTTTTAATGACTAACTTGTGTTTTCTTGGGTACCTATAGTATCTACACAATACAGACAAAAGTTTTGGACACAGAACTATAAGGTTCATACGTGAACATCTTATTCCTAGTTGCTTGTGGTCCAGTGTAAAGTTTATACAGTCAGTGGTGGTTTGGGGAGTCATGTCATCTGCTGGTGTTGGTCCACGGTGTTTTATCAAGTCCAAGGTCAGCACAGCCGTCTACCAGGAAGTTTTAGAGCACTTCATGCTTCCCCTTTCATGCTTGACCAGATTTATAAAGATGCTGATTTCATTTTCCAGCAGGATTTGGCACCTGCCCGCACTGACAAAAGCATCAAAAGTTGGTTACATGACCATGATGTTGGTGTGCTTGACTGGCCAGCAAACTCACCAGACCTTTGTATTGTCAAGAGGAAAATGAGAAACAAGAGACCAAAAAATGCAAATGAGCTGAAGGCAACTGTTAAAGAAACTTGTGCTTCTATACCACCTCAGCAGTTTCACAGACTGATCACCTCCATGCCCACCTCCAATGAGGCAGTAATTAAAGCAAAATAATTGGTTTTATGAAGTATTCACGTTTTTTTTTAATTAGTGGGCCAAAATCATCAAAATTAAAAGAAATAAATACATAAAATATATCAGTTTGTGTGTGATGAATCTATATAATATACAAGTTCTTAAATAGTGATTGCAATTTTTTTTTTAGTTTAGTTCAGATTGACAGGATTCAGAGATTCTTGGTAACTCTTAGTGAAAGTTAATGTAATATATATTAATAATGTATGAATTATTTGTCTTGGAGTCTTGTTTTAATTTTCTACAGAGATCAGTGGCTTAACTTTGAAAAAAAAAAAATCAGGATCGCAAATCCACTCACAGTTTTATTTTTTTAGCGATGGGATTTTGTTATTATGTTTAAATCATAAGTAAGCACTGTGCAAACTCTATTTTTATTTATTTGCTGCTTGAAAGTGCTATAAACAGCAGGCCTACAGCTTTCACACAAGACCATTTGGACCAATTTATATGCAATCATATTCAGCCCCAAACGCCAAAGTTGGTCATTTAGAATGAGATGAATGACAAGTGAGGGGTCTTCACAAATCTCAAACACCCTATTTTATTTATTTATTTATTTATTTATTAAAGAGTTACAGATGTTGTTATGGATATTTATTGTTATGAATTCTGCACTATTAAGTAGGGACATGCAACAACCAATGTCTCAAGGAGAGTTGTGCCAAACTGTTGTCACCATAAGTGTTTTAAAAATTTTTAAGTATTAATAAATAATTACATTATATTGACATCAACTTCACAGCATAATTCTTGCATGTGCATTGCACACATTTTCACAATACTATAGTCGATCAGCCATTTCAACACAATGGCACCTGTCAGGATTTGGGATATATTTGGCAACTTTTGAAAAATCAGTTCTTAAGGCTGATGCAGAAAAAAATGAAGTGCCTGAGTGACTCTGACAAGGGCAAAATTGTGATCAGCATCAGAGTATCTCTAAAATAGCAGGTATTTTGGGCTGTTTCCAGCATGCAGTGTTTTGTATGTCCCAGAACTGCTCAAACTTACATACATAAACCAATGAAAAGGTCAAAGGCACCCAAGACTTGTATAATGCTCCAGGTCTTAATTCACTTTTATCTGTAAAAATATGATGGACCAACAAGTTTGATCCAAGAAGGGTCCAAATTACAACTTGCAGGTCATGTTGCTAACATTTTGCTGTCAAACACCATAGCACATCATCTGAGGTCTGGTGGACTCATGCCTTGATAGGTCAGAGCTGTTAATGTAGGTTTATTCATGACCAAATCTTCACATATACACAAATGAAACAAATTTTTCTCTTCTGTCAGCCATTGTGTGATGAATAATATATGCACAATATTAGGTAGGTGGTTTTAATGTTATGGCTGATTGGCATATATATATGTTGCATGAACAATAAGTATATTGAGGCTCTTATTCTAACATTATCTCTCAATCACAAGGATTCACAAGGATTTAGAATCTATCAATAAGCACATCTGCTGTCTTTTTGGCTCTCCTCACAAATATATATATATATATATACAATATTAGGTAGGTGGTTTTAATGTTATGGCTGATTGTCATATATATATGTTGCATGAACAATAAGTATATTGAGGCTCTTATTCTAACATTATCTCTCAATCACAAGGATTCACAAGGATTTAGAATCTATCAATAAGCACATCTGCTGTCTTTTTGGCTCTCCTCACAAATATATATATATATATATATATTTGGGATGCACCGAATATTCGGCCACCGAAAATTTTCAGCCTGTGTAAAGTTCATTAGTTTCAATGTAGACACCTGTCTATGTCTAAAATAAAAATCTTTGTCAAATTCAGTGAGTGCGGCTTATATATGGGTGCGCTTTATAGTCCGGAAATTACGGTCGTTTTATTTAAAGCTGATACCACATATGATCGGGTTTTGCCACACCTGCCCCTATGGATAAGCTTTCACTGACATTGTGTCTGCACAAAGGTATTGTAAGGTCACACAATTGTTAGTACAGACTATGTCTGATGCAAACAACACACACCATGCCTTTTCTACTGCAAACTCTCTCATCTTTATCTGCAAGCTGTGTCACATTTTTTACTGTTTTGTTTTAATTGTGTTTTTTTATAAATTCAAAATTCCCATAGTAGTTTAAAGATGTTCAACAAAAGAAGACATTGGCAATTGTAAAAATTGGTTTGGAATTGCCATACATCATTACAAAAGGCATTTTATTTGTTAGTGTATCATTTTACCAGGCATCAAACATCACGTCTCACTCTCAGCTACTTTATAAGAAAGCAACACAGAGAGATGCAATAAAACATGGTGTTCATTAGAGTAATTCATATTTTATAGTGGCAATAGAAAATAATATGTTCTCTAAATTAATTACCTATAAACCATACCTGAATACAAAGGATGCCATGGTCAAATCACTTATAAGAAATGAAATATTCTACAGAAGAATTTTACTATTTAAACTATAATTGAATGAACTTGTGACCCAGATTACTCATGAACAAAACTAAATGGGGCAAAAACAGAATGCTGGAATGGTTTTAATTAATATACAGGGAGTGCAGAATTATTAGGCAAGTTGTATTTTTGAGGATTAATTTTATTTGAGGATTTAATTTGAACAACAACCATGTTCTCAATGAACACAAAAAACTCATTAATATCAAAGCTGAATATTTTTGGAAGTAGTTTTTAGTTTTAGCTATTTTAGGGGGATATCTGTGTGTGCAGGTGACTATTACTGTGCATAATTATTAGGCAACTTAACAAAAAACAAATTTATACCCATTTCAATTATTTATTTTTACCAGTGAAACCAATATAACATCTCAACATTCACAAATATACATTTCTGACATTCAAAAACCAAACAAAAACAAATCAGTGACCAATATAGCCACCTTTCTTTGCAAGGACACTCAAAAGCCTGCCATCCATGGATTCTGTCAGTGTTTTGATCTGTTCACCATCAACATTGCGTGCAGCAGCAACCACAGCCTCCCAGACACTGTTCAGAGAGGTGTACTGTTTTCCCTCCTTGTAAATCGCACATTTGATGATGGACCACAGGTTCTCAATGGGGTTCAGATCAGGTGAACAAGGAGGCCATATCATTAGATTTTCTTCTTTTATACCCTTTCTTGCCAGCCACGCTGTGGAGTACTTGGATGTGTGTGATGGAGCATTGTCCTGCATGAAAATCATGTTTTTCTTGAAGGATGCAGACTTCTTCCTGTACCACTGCTTGAAGAAGGTGTCTTCCAGAAACTGGCAGTAGGACTGGGAGTTTAGCTTGACTCCATCCTCAACCCGAAAAGGCCCCACAAGCTCATCTTTGATGATACCAGCCCAAACCAGTACTCCACCTCCACCTTGCTGGCGTCTGAGTCGGACTGGAGCTCTCTGCCCTTTACCAATCCAGCCACGGGCCCATCCATCTGGCCCATCAAGACTCACTCTCATTTCATCAGTCCATAAAACCTTAGAAAAATCAGTCTTGAGATATTTCTTGGCCCAGTCTTGACGTTTCAGCTTGTGTGTCTTGTTCAGTGGTGGTCGACTTTCTGCCTTTCTTACCTTGGCCATGTCTCTGAGTATTGCACACCTTGTGTTTTTGGGCACTCCAGTGATGTTGCAGCTCTGAAATATGGCCAAACTGGTGGCAAGTGGCATCTTGGCAGCTGCACGCTTGACTTTTCTCAGTTCACGGGCAGTTATTTTGCGCCTTGGTTTTTCCACACGCTTCTTGCGACCCTGTTGACTATTTTGAATGAAACGCTTGATTGTTCGATGATCACGCTTCAGAAGCTTGGCTATTTTAAGACTGCTGCATCCCTCTGCAATATATCTCACTATTTTTGACTTTTCTGAGCCTGTCAAGTCCTTCTTTTGACCCATTTTGCCAAAGGAAAGGAAGTTGCCTAATAATTATGCACACCTGATATAGGGTGTTGATGTCATTAGACCACACCCCTTCTCATTACAGAGATGCACATCACCTAATATGCTTAATTGGTAGTAGGCTTTCCAGCCTATACAGCTTGGAGTAAGACAACATGCATAACGAGGATGATGTGGTCAAAATACTCATTTGCCTAATAATTCTGCACTCCCTGTATGTATGTATGTATGTATGTATGCATGTATGTATGTATATATATATATATAGTGCATGTATCTACAATATTTCGACTCATAATTCAATAGGTAAAAACATTCTGATCCCCTGAGCTACACACTGCAATAATTGTTTGTAGCTGTTTATAAGACTTATCTAAAATGTTGATGCCTTGTGGAAAGACCAATGTGTTAATGTGTTTGTTAAGGATGGTGGAGAATATGCTGAAGGAGCAAGCATTTTTTTAATCTATTCTAATTTATTCTATTCTATTTAATATTAAAATGATTGATGATTAAAACTGCTGTTGGATTAGAATGACCATTTACACCAATGGAAGGTCGTACATTTGCTGCAGAACATCACCTTACACAGTATGTCAGTCTCAAGCTCTCATTCTCAACCATTGCATTTTAAATTCAAATACTATTTATCTTTTTCGAACGAACAATATTCCTTTGGTTTGCTTGCCCTTTTAGTACAATCGTGAGAAAGCCCATTTATTGGCTGATTTTCACCGTTGAGTTTCTTTTGCACCTCATGTTAAAAACTGCAATAATTGCTAATTGATGCCTACTATGGCAAAGACCACTCTGCCCCATGCTCATTTTTAGATGAGAGAAAGGACAGGACAGCTATTGGTATAGTTGCCATGTTTTATATCAAGCTTGGTTAATTAAAAAAAAATGTAATAGTAAAATTGAATTGCACTTTTTTTGGTAAATTTGAAATGCATGTGCACTTTAGTGATAATTTTTTTTATGCAATGGCTGAAATGAAAAGGATAAAATTACCAAATTTCCTAGACTAGTTTAAAATATTTGGTGTGGGTTTTGAGATGTATTTGGATTGGAATCGTTGCCCAAGGTTGGCCACTCTATTTGCCAACTACATACAGTAAACTACTAGATACATTAGTATTGAAAATGTTTTGAGACACCTAACATTTCCTGCCATGTGTTGTTTTTTTTTACAAAAAATTTACCACAAAGGCACAATTGTATAGTGCGCCTTTGGATACAACAGCATACATTTTTTCCTTCATTTGAAGTTGTAGACCCAAACATGTTCCAGCATGACAATGCTTCTGCGCACAATACAAACTCTGACCTCGACACTACTAAACACCCTTGGGAAGATGTGGAACACTAAATGCACCTCAAGCCGAAACCTGTACTTGACTTTACTAGCGCCCTTGTGGTTGAATTAATACAAATCTCCACAAACACTTTCAACTTCCTATTATAGAGTTTTTCTAAAAAAGTATACTGGAATGTAGCCTATAGCATAAGTCAATTGTAATAGCATTTTGACACTTGTTTAAGGCTAATGCCTTCCTGTCCCACCAAAATCTATTGCCAAGTTTCATTTCAGTTTTACATACGTTTCAATATCCAGACTGTAAAATGCTCTAGCCTGAAATTGGCATCACATATGGAATAATTACTAGTTACGGTTGTCTTTGGAAGCAAATCCAATCAAGCACGGCCTTATTTTTTATTTTTTTTTAACATCATAGAAACAGTCATTTAAGAAAAACTGACCTTATTTAAGCATAGTTAACCTTAGACTGAGCTGTCACAGTTTATTTTTATTGTATTTTTTTATTAAATGTATCTATGCAAATAAGGTGCCATGTAATTAAATAGGACTAGATTTGCATTCATAACAAAATCTAGTTTTTTAGAGGTTGATAGAATTACAATGTTTACTGTATTATATTCTCAAAACATGATTGAAAAATCAAATCCTTTATTTTTGAATCAGGATTCGAAATACAAAACTTTGATTCTGAGTACAGTTAATGGGGATTTTGTAATTATTTAAAGGAAACATTATATATATTTTATGATGTGATTGAATAAAGTGGCTAGATGAGTAGAATGAGTAAAAAAACAAAACAGTGAAATACATTGTTTGTCTGTTGCGTTTAGATTTTATTTTTACCTTGATGTGGACATGTTATAGATGCAATAAATTTACAAAAAAACTTGATTGACATGGCCAAAATTGGGATCAAATGTGCACAGTTCACACTCCTACTCAAAAGTTGTTTTGTTAGTAAGGAGTCGGATGGGGCATAGCTTTTGCTCTCATTCTGTCATCCTGTCAGTAAGTACAGCTGTGAACTTTGCCAGATAGCATTATTAGAAATAGTTTTAGTCTCAAAGCCTCATTAGCGAGTACTTCAAAGCCTAGAGACAGCTTCCCTGGCACTTTTTAGTCAGCGTTGTGAAAAAAAAGATGGAGTTTGGACATGTATACTCTGAGCATAGGCATCCTTCTTAAATATATATTTTTTAAACATTATTTCAGCCATTATCTGAGTGTGTTAATGACAAGTTAAGGGAGCCAGAGTTTTATTTGTTACAAAGGGGATGAGTACAAAAGTCTTTGAAAGCTTTGAAGGTTTCTGTGTCTTTCTGCAACCGACGTCAACAGATTCCCTTAGCTGTGATCTCCTGGGTTACACTGAGATGACGGTTGCTCGTTGCTTTTTCTATGAATGTAGAACCTTGTGTGAGAGGCTGATTTCCATGTCAGAGGTTGTTTGGAGAGAAAAAAAAGATTGTGGTTTCTTCCTGGAGATGTTTTCTATCTAAATTACGAGTTATGATGTACTACAAAGAACATTTCAAGCATGAAATGTTTAGCTTCCTTTCAAGCAGGTTTCTTTATGCTCTTAAATACATTCTCTGTTGTGTGTGCTATAAAGGTAAGAAGGAGGTCAGCTTTTTAAAGACCATATTTTCAGATGGAACAAAAAATTAATAATAATGAATGAACTGAAATTCTCAGAGGTTCCACTTACAGACACTTGATTGTAATAAACTCAATGGGTCTTGGTTATAAACTGAGCTGGATCTTGATCTACTTGCTTACTTGTATAAATAGTGTCTTTTGAAGACTAATATGTATGTATAAAAGTCATCTGTAGACAGTATTCATGATAAATGTATTTCAAATCTAAAATAGGATTTTTAAGTTGTATTTGACAGGGTTGATAAAAACGGCTTCATATTTTTTATCAAAATACTTCAGTGTTTTGTATTTTTGTAATTTTAAAATACTGTAAAACACTTTGTAGGAAGTCTACATGATGACATCATAAAAATACGACCTCTGATTTGAGCCTGCTTGAAAGTTTGTGCCGACTTGATGAGATCAGAACAGAAAATTGATCCATATGGAAGAAGGTAAGAAATGTGCAGGCTGCCGGCTTTCAAGTAGGTTTCCAATGATTGATAAATAAATATTTGATTGCCGAATATTTTAGCCTAATTGAAATAGCTCTTTAGGAGGATCATGATTCTGCACACCATTGCATGAATGAACTTGATGATCTTCCACATAATATATTATTATATTGATGATTAAAAATCAAATGATTATTAGTTAAAAAAATATTTATCTGTTAATTGATTGCATATGTCAGATTTATTGCGGGATTGCATGGTGTTGAAGTATGGAATAGTAGCCATGTTGCTTCAGTATGGCTTTCACCCTGAATATGTCTCCAACCTTCCTCGATCCAAAACGACCCCAAACCATTAAGCTTCCACCTCAATGTTTGACTGTGGCTGTGAGGTAGTCTTCTAACATCTTCTCTACTGTTCTCTGCCTTCAGAATCAGGTATGTACGGTACATGCACTTGTACATGTGGATTGTTTTTAAAACCTCAAAGAAATCATTTCAAATGGCATGTCCCTGCTATCTTCAGAGTATAATGGAACGTTCTAGCACATGTGTGAAAAAAAACAAGTAGGGGGTCAGTACATTTCAAGTTGGACTGAGAGACACCACATGGGCAAAGAAAGAAAAAAAATAAGAGATGGGTAATAGAAGCTGAATAGATGGATTTGCTCTGTTGGAGTTGTATACATTACCCAGCAAAAGCAATCTAAGAGTGTGGAGGTATATTGGGCCAATACGACTGAGAGCACAATGTAATAAAGCAACACATACATGCACAATTCCAGTATAGGAACCCCAGAAACCTCAGTGTGGAATCGGGAAAAAATGCTACCCAAGCACATTTAGGTGCATATAGGAGATATTGGAATATGTGTAGTGAAATATATAAAATTGATAATGTAAAAAAACTGCTGCAGCAGAATCTAGTAGTATTTATTGTTGTTATTATTATTATTAATAATAATAATATTATTATTATTATTATACTGTTAATGATTATTTTCATTTTAATTGTAATTGTTGTGCTGCTGTATTTTACATATAGATCATCTATATGTGCTTTTTTGAGTCACAATTTATTATGCATTCTGAAATGTTCTTCCTGCTTACTATGTTTGTAAAAAGTGGTTATTAGATTAACTGTCAGTTTTAACCTGACATTGTCTCCTCTGACTTTCCTCATAAGGACATCAACAAAGTGTTTCCACCCACAGAACAGCATCTTGTGTTCCTAGGAAAATGTCACAGGACATTTCTTAAAATACTCAATCCATCTGACTTCAGAAAAGCTGATGTTTAAAGTAAACAATGAGCAAATGAAGTTCTTCACTTGTATATGCATGATTTTATAAATTGGCTGATTCCTGATTGGGCAATAGCATGAATGTTCAAATGTACACATTTTCCTAATAAAGTAACCAGTAAGCGTCCAGTAAGCATATAGGATGCTTTTCCTTAATGGGCCACCTGTCATTATGGATAAACTGCCAGTTGGCATGAACATCCTAACCAGAAACATACCACCTCCTACCACTATATTCTATGCTAAGAGAAAAAGGCACAGCATGGTGTATATCAGTATTTTAGGATTGTTCATATATATATATTACACATATTCACATAAATATAAAAAAGCACTAAATCAGTTTGAGTTTAATAAAATATAGGATATAGGATTCTTTGAGTAGTCTTTCCCATCTCCTTTTCTCTGGCACATATAGTGCATTACAAATAATTACACATAGGCTAATTAAATTTAAGCCACAAAATGCAGAAGTCAGGCAGGTTTTCATTAAGCACATTATCTGTCCTTCACTTGGGTGCAGTTCACTTCAAGTTATTTAGAGTTTCATTAATGCCTGCAGGCTAATTATGCTCTTACTGATTTACTGATTTAACCCCTCAGGCTAATCCGTAGCTGTCCCTTGACATAAATAAATTCTCAGAGACGTTACTGTCTCCTTTCACAGCTTGGCCGCTCTTAAAAAAAAAAGAAAGAAAATCTAAAGGGCTCACAGAAATTCCTGCTACATTTTAAAGGAAGTCAATTTCACTCCATCACTGTTGAATCGTCAAGTGTGACTGGCAGGTACTTAACTCCCTCTTAACCTGTTTTTCCGAAGGATCGCTTCATTCCAAAGCTTAATGTCCGTTCCGAGGATGTGCTTACGGAAAAGCAGACGAGATTAAACGCCGCCCGTGTATTAAGAGTTCTGTAAATCTGTTTAAAATTGAAAATATGTTTCTCTAAACACAGTGAACAGAGGAATAGAATAGAGGAGTTTGATCAATTCAACCATATTCTGGGAGGATGGCCAACCTAGGCAAATCCTGCATAGTTTAATTATAAACTGTATCAAAAGTAAATATAATTTTGCGTAATTAATGTATGGATTCATCCGGACAAGTGTTTAGACAGCGAGGCATAAATCATATTGAATATGTGAATAATATCTCTTGCACTTTTTTTTATTTCCTTTCACTACCTCACACTACTTTTTCAAAGCATTTCTACAAAAGAGCAGAAAACACCTAATGTACTTCATTCCAATATTATTACTTTTACTCTATATACTGTATTATTTTGTGCCATTTATACTTCTAATGCTTCTGTAATTGGACATCTTAAACTATTACTTAGCAGCATTTCCAGGTACAATATCGAAGTACTTTTGACAGTTCTCTGATGTCTCTTTTAGGTTACTTCAATTAATGATGAAAAGCTGTTGTGAGACACATGGACTCCTGGATTAAGAACACAATCAAGAAAATTAGTGACCAAGCCATTCAATATTATTGCCATGAATTACAGCATATGAAAAATTAAGAACATGAAAGACAAAAGAATTTCATAAATAAAAACAAACAAAACCCAAAGTTTTAATTACGACAATTGACTAAAAAAATGCTGCTGTATAGACAATGGAAGGCATATAGGTGTAGTCATAATCCATAAACAAACACCTTGGCTGACAAATTTAGCTATTTATGCCACAATTATAAAAGAAAGTACATTTAAAGACTGGTAAATGTTTTTTTTTATGTTAACATTGCAGCATGTTAACATAAAAAATCCCTGTGAGATAGTAGCTTCCCTCTGTGATGTGCTTAGTGAGCATGATCCTAAGGATAACGTAGGTCTGTTTTTCATCTATTTATATAACAATTGTCTGGTCACATAACTTAACTTACGATCTAAATCAGATTTTCAGGTGCTGTTTCAGTGTTTTCATACTGTAATATTTTACTGGCGAAGAGGCAGGTCCCACTTCTTTTTTTTTACTTAGCTTGTAAAAAAATGTATGTTTGGCCTTATGGAGCTTTGTGGGCTTCAATAAATGCAAATGTGGTGAAAAGGCTTAGTGCTTAATGGGTGACTATACACACAGATGAGTGAGACAAAAATCAGCATTATGAAACATTTATAAATCTAGAGAAAAATATTGTCTGGTTTTGCTGACACATTTTAAGCTACCTTCTCTATGTAAGCAAACCTGTGAGTGCTTCACGATAATTGAATTTCATCTTAATGTTTCAGGATTTGAACAAATACTGTTGGATATGGCTACGAAATTTGAACAAGCAGTGTTTCAAGTATATAAAATCACTTTAAATTGTGATATTATATTACATTTTATTATATTATATATTAATTATTAGAATTTTTTGTCACATACATGACCACATACATTACAACATGTAGTGAAATGTTTAAAATGTCTGTGATATAAAATATAAATTAATTAATGAATTAAAACCTAAAAAAAAAATAGAGGAATAAAATAGAATTTGCTAAATAATTAAAAAGAATATACTTGCACTGAAATACAAATCACATTTATATATAACCACAGCTATAAATAATCACATTTAGAATTAAAAAGAAAAGTGGAATAACAAAAATAAAACATGGAGTAAATAGAGGAATAAAATAGAATTTGCTAAATAATTAAAAAGAATATACTTGCACTGAAATACAAATCATATTTATATATAACCACAGCTATAAATAATCACATTTAGAATAAAAAAGAAAAGTGGAATCACAAAAATAAAACATGGAGTATACACATGTAGCAGCATTTACGTCCTGTGGAGGCGATAGAGAGAGATGTGCGTATGAGACCAAGCTTAAGTTCTTGGTGTTCTCCTAGTTGAAGGCCTGACTTGTCTGTGGGATGAAGCTCTTCCACATTCTCTCTGTGCTAGTCTTCAGGAAGCAAAAAGCATTTCCCTGACCCCAGCAGGAAGAACAGTCCTACAACAAGAACAGAGAACAAGTGCTGACACTTAGTATGAGATAGCCAAGACCACCTAAACGGAGGCCACGCCAAGACCTGAGCATGTCAAGAATCTAAGGGTTTTAGACTAAGAAAGACAAAGAATAAGGCAGGGCATGAACGAATCAAGACGAAGAACAGACCAACACTTTTCAAATTCATCTGAAACATCCACATAGCTGAGCAGAGCTGAAATTAATATTTTTATTTAACACCTATTTTCCATGCTTTATCATCCACCTAACATATAACAAATTTTTGTGCAAACAAAAATGGCAAAAATTCAACATTTACCGTATTTTCCAGACTATAAGCCGCTACTTTTTCCCCACTCTTTAAACCCCGCGGCTTAAACAATGAAGCGGGTAATATATGGATTTTTCCTGGGTTTTTCCCGGTTTTACAAGCTTCAAGACAAAAAACTGATCGTGATTTTTAAAAGCACGACGATGCCAAAAGATAAACTCTCGAGAGAAATAGTTGTGAAAGGAAGGAGGAAGACAGTTAAGAATGACTTTCTTGGTAGGCTACTTTTTAGATACAAGCCACTGTAACGCGTTAAGTCCAGGTGAAGGGAGAGCTTCACTAACTGTTGCAACAGAAATCATATAAGCACAGACAGGTTTCCAAAACTTGTGCTTTTTTATTTTTCTTGGCAACAGCGTTACCGGTTAGTCAAAGAAACTTAGAAATGAGCATCAGAAAATAATGAGGACATATTCCTCAGCCTTGCACACATGCAGTAATACCGGAAAATGCCGGTGGCAGCCTATTCCCAAAATGCCGCTCTGCTCTTAAAGGAGGCACAACATATTTCACGTTACACCGTGTGACGGACACTGTCTTTCGTTAAAGCCTGTGTAAAGTTCATTAGTTTTATTGTAGACACCTGCGGCTTATTTATGTTCAAAATAAAAATCTTTGTCAAATTCAGTGGGTGCGGCTTATATTTATATTTTGCTTTATAGTCCGGAAATTACAGTAATATGCAAAAACTGTATATCTTAGATATAATAGATTCCATGAACTTTTAATAGAATAATAACAGGATAATAACAGAAGTATTTATAAAGTATATTCTGTATGTGGGGTATTGATGCTCATGAACAGTCACTGAGAGTGAACTACAGACAAGTTTTCACTGTTTTAGGTTTGAATAAAATAACTTCTAGCATTTGTGCTCATATTCATTAAAACAGCTTTCTTGCTTTTGTCATATTGCATTATTATATTAGATATTATACAAAACAAGATCTCATGCAAGTGCTTTTTTTTGGAATTAGTATTTGTAGCATTTGTATTCATTTCAGTGATACTGTTAACACAATTAATTTTTGATCCAGCACAACAGAAACAAAATAAATTGAATTCGAAATTATTGATTGCATTTTGAAGCAGAAAGCTTTAGTTCTAATCACATTAACGATGTTAATAAATAAATTAACATTTAAATCAACATTGAAATGACAAGTAATTGTTTTAATGAAATTAAAGCTGGAAATTAAAATATTAACAAATAAATCACACATTGTAACGGCAATTTAAGTGACATACCTGTAGTTGTTATTCTAACAGGCTTAAAAATAAAATCCAGAGTCCTTGTAGTCTAAGACTGAGACAAGACAAAAGTACAAATATGGTCACAACTGAGACAAGACCAAGACCTTCAGAAAATGGTCTTGAGTGTTAAATTTTACAGTTTGTATTATTCCGATTGTCTGTGTTTACATTGACACCGTTAATATAATTTCGGTTGGTCCATGAGTTGAATGGCAACACACAGTATTCTATCTATCTGTCGTTTCTTTGGGATACGAAGTTTGTCAAGGAGTTAAAAATGGCACACATTTTGTCTAAAATATCAAGTAAATTGTATTTAATTTACATTTTACAGAACTGTTGTATAAATGCAATAACATGCTCATTTCACAATCCTGCTGCTGAACATCAGCATAGCTGTGATTAATTGAAAATGATATTATAACAGCACTGATGCTGTGTTTGCGTTCATTTTCTCATTGTACTGTGCACCCTAATCATTGTACATTGCTTAGCAATAGGAGGTTACTGCTATCAAACCACATGATGTATTTGGAAAATTCATTAATTCGATTATAATATCGCTGTTGTAAAATGTGTGTTAAATTGAGCTTTATGATTAGTAAGAAGGCGTTCACTATTATAACATTCTATATCCTTATTAGGTTCAATTAGCACACAGAATCTCATGGCTCATTGCTTTAGGCTTCACTTTGAATGTACTTTTTCTACCTGTATTCTGCACAAATACAATACACACAATTTGCACCCAGCATTTCACTGTATTACTGCTTAAGGTTTGCCCCATTATTCAACTCAAATAGTTATACCAAACTATAAACTTTACCTCTATACTCCGTTTTTCTTTTGTACAAAAAATAACCCTACAACTGAGCTTTAAATGTCAATAAAGCTAAAACACAGTTGGGAAATCCTGTCTCTATAAACCAAAGTGTTTCTTTATTTTGCAGCATTACGATTTCTGGCTGAAAAAAAATATGTTGCCTCCAGTTGTAAACGGCTGTATCTTTTTCTACCAAAGATGGTAAATAAATCTGACACAGCAAATCAATGTCAGATCACCAAAAATATTTGTATTCAGTACCAGTCGACAATGATTTTAAAGCCAGTTACAACATTACATTTTGTTCACTGCACAGCCTAAAATCGGATAGCTACAACTTTAGCACTTTAAAGATCGATAGATACAACTTTATAGATAGATAACACAAAATCACCACTTTGAGGTTACTTTTTATGGACTAGAGATGTTACAGCAAGTACTCCACTTTGCTAGGAAAAAAAAAATTGAAATATGGCTGGATTTTTTTACATTACATTGACATCTAGAGATTCAGATGTTTCTACATCAGGTGGAGGTTACTTCCAACACCTTAGTGCCATAACAAAGAGACTTTCTTGTACCCTAAGAAATAGTGGGGCAAAGGATATGGTGTTCTCTTCAGCAACTTAGTGAGCTGGGATTGTCTTTGAAATATATTTCTTAAATCAGTAAACTCAGCATGTCCTTTGTTTAGCAGGAGATGAATAACAGGTAAGTCAATAATAATAATAAAATAATAAAAAACAGAATGCAAGAAAGTGGCCCTTAAAAATTGCATTTCTTTTTATTTTACTCATCATCTCGACATACCAAAAGTTGTTAACTATAAAAAAAATCACAAACCCAATTAGTTAATGTTTCCTACTTGTCTATTTGTCTACCCTGTGCTATATAGCTCAACCTTAATGGCTTCATTGTATTAATGTAGATGTAGTGGTAGACAGTTTTATTGACTAAAACAGTATCTTTTGCAGCTGTATTTTAAAAGATTTTAAGAAAAACAGCAGAAGACGTGTGTAATACCCTCTTCCAAATCTTCTAATGGATTAGCTATCCAACAGTCTATCTCTTATGTGGAACATGAATACTGGGTGTCTCATCTGAAAGATTTAGCATGTTCCAATTTCTGGTCATTTGAATTGGATTTTTGGAAAAAGCACTCAAGAAGTGTACAGGTTCCACTCTATAAGGCAAATGCTAGTAGGAAATCTAATGCTTCTCTATTCTGCAAGGCAAGCTTTGTAAATGCAAGTAGCTTTTTAGAGAGTATGCCAATTTCCCAAAGAAGTTCTATTAGCCAGTAATTCATCTTCACTATACAGGTCATTAATCTGTTTTAATGCTGACATTATCCTAGAACTTGGAAGAAGAACACATAGAGCTTCCACCCATGTGAATTCATTAGATTCAGTGATCCCCTTCATTTTTTATATATATAAAAAAAAAAAAACAGTACCGTTCTGCATCTTAAAAGAAGTGAACAAACCAGAGGACCTTCAACCTCAGCAACACCCAGCCATATACAGTAGTTTTACAGTTACTTCCTCCCTCTGCATAACGTTTTGACAGAAGTACATAGCAGAAACTATGCAAGCAAGAACTACTGCCTGTCTTGAAAATATGTTTTTAGATTTTAGATATGTTTTTTTTACTTATGTCTTTACCCAGCATGTAACATTTTTACAGTCACAAAAAAAAACAATTTCAAACCTGAACCACTTTTTATAAATACAATTACTTTTTGGCAGTCCATTAGTAGAGATCTGAATAAACCAGGATGGATGCCAAAATACCTAATAGACTAGGCAAAAAAAAAAAAAACTAACAAGCCTGTGAACACAAAAAAAATGGTAATGGTTTTAGGATGCTTCAAGAAGATTCAGAAAAATACTGTTTATGACATAATACATTGCAGTCGAACAAAAATTTATCTTTACTCACATATAAAAAATACAATTACTTTTTGGCAGTCCATTAGTAGAGATCTGAATAAACCAGGATGGATGCCAAAATACCTAATAGACTAGGCAAAAAAAAAAAAAACTAACAAGCCTGTGAACACAAAAAAAAAATGGTAATGGTTTTAGGATGCTTCAAGAAGATTCTGAAAAATACTGTTTATGACATAATACGTGTAGTCGAACAAAAATTTATCTTTACTCACATATAAAGAATATTATACAAGCTTTATTTTTCCTCAAAATAATTAAGCGTAGTGTGACTACATGTTGTCTTAGCAGGAGAATTCTGACAGCTTTGAACTGCAATTTATTTTGCTCAGTTTCGACCTGCATGCTCCCAATTCTGAAAGATCATCTGTCAAACGTTTTGCAAATAGCGGTAGGTTTTTTTTTTCTGACTTTTGAATAAAACCCAAAAATTACTCTGATGACAGCTAGCTTACTGAGACTTCTTGTACGCCAGCAAACTATGAATAAAAATTTAATAGTTCTGATACAAAATCTTATCACCAGCGACTGGGTGCTAATATGTCCACCTTTGCTGCTAAATGTTGTTTGAGTTAGTTTTTTTTTAAGAATATTTACTATTTAAACTTCAAATGTTCTCTCGTCAGAAATTGATTGGATTTTTTTTTCTCATCTGCTCAGTTTTTTCTAGCGGTAAGTTTTTTTTGCGGTATTGTGTGCATTGGGATTGGGGGAAAAATTCGATTTTTTTTGTTTGCCTGAATGGCATGAATGCATAAAATGTTTGAGAAAATGTAAAATTCCCACTTGATATTTGATCCATTACTGGATTGACACCACATCTGCCTTCAGACATGGGATGTAGCCTAAAGCCATGTGAGCTTGTTTTCCTCAATAATAACCAACAGGTCTTTGTTTACCCCAAAGTTCTTCATTCAGCACTGACCTGCATAATTTGTTCATGAACAGGGGGAATGCTTTACAGGAGGTTGTGGGAATTCCCATAGCTTTAAATCAAATGTTAATTATTATGCATTCACACAGGGCATTTTGTTTCTTTTCCTGAAATGAGTCAGCTCACATGATAATATCCATGACAACACTGCTAGTCCTAGTTGGTATGGAAAAACTAACCCCCATAGGCTTCATTTATTATTAGAAGAGAAGTTGGATTGCTGCAACAGTTAAACCAATCTGGATGTTTATATCAAACGAGCATTACAACAAGCAGATTGGTTTAACTGTTGGCAAGACGGGGATTTTAAGCTAGCGTCTGCTCTTGCCAACATTTAAACCAATCTGTTTGGTTTAAACATCATCTATCAATGATTGTCTCGAAATTTTACTTATACTGCAATGAAATCTACCAAGCCCAGCACTTTGACCTCAGTAGTTGTTTTTCTTGCCTTAGATCATGCTCATGCTTCAATAATTATACATGCACTTCATGTATCATTAACATTCAGTTCATATGCAACATCTGTCTTTAAAAAAAAAATAAACGAATTAACTTATAAAGTATGAACATTGCTATTCCTTGGTGTATGCATGTCTTTCTAAATATCAAAATGGATTGTGCAATGTTGTGCAAATTTTTCCGTGAGATCCCCACTATAAACTGGAAAACTTACTGGAGTGTGACAATTCAGATATTAGATTCAGAAGATCTTCCGAACAGCTTCTAGCACAAATAAAACCATGCACCCCAGAAATCTCATTGCTCTGCCCTTGGGTGCATTGTGGCAACTGTAGGAATTAACTCTCACAGCAGCAAAAACACAAAACTCCGACATTAATAAAGATAGTGTTCTCTTTCTTTCTAACACACATACATACTGGAGTATATTACAGTAATAAATCAAAAAGCCAAACCCGAAATAATAAATGAGTTCAAACACAGCAGCAAATAAACTAAAAATATCACAACCCTTTAAATAGCTAGTAAAGTATGTGTAATTGTTTTATTGTTTTATTGTTGTTTTATTATATAATATTCAAGATGTTTCTTTTCGTCCTAATGACTACTAAATTACTTTAAGACAATTTTGGAGGGTCACAACTACAGTTATTAGTGCTGTAATGTATTTGATTACAGTATCACAGCATGTACTGAACTGTACTATACTGTACTCTAATCACAGCATGAGGTTGATGTAACTGTATGATATAGAACAAAAAAACTTATTATATGGTATATTACACTGAAAAATAGAAAACAAAAGGAAACAAAACATTTCCAGACTCGGGTTAGGGTTAGGGTTAGGGTTAGGGTTAGGGTTAGGGTTAGATGTTGAGTTGTGTGTGCTTAGTCTGGATTTAGTACAATAATTATGACTATAACTATGAAAGTAATCATAGTCGTTTAGTAAGTTGGAATTTTCGCAGTTGAGTTAAAGAATAAGTATAATAGAGGTGTGTCTTAGTTATGTACTATTTCACTTTTAAGCAAAAAATAAAATACAGACTAAAAGAGAAAAGGTTTTTCAGGTTTTTTCCTCTTTGTCTTCAAGAAGGTCTAGACAAGACATGATCTAGAAAAATCCAGATCCATTTCTGAACTTCTCTCCTGTACCATGTACAACCCATAGTAATGACACCCAGTTTAATTACAATCATTAAATAAACTCTGGCAAAGAGATTACAACATCTAACTGAAATTTCTAAAACTAACACCGAAATGAAATGATAGACAGACCTCATCTTCTTAGCACATAAATGTTTGGCATCGATGTGCCATTTCAAATGAGGTGGTGTCCTGAAGCGGTGCTGTTTAAACCCGTTGACCTCACTGATGCAAGGTTAAGGCCTGGAAGCAGATCCATCCTGGTCTTGGTTCGAAATTAAACCGTCAATATAGATAATGCTATAATAAACCAAGCTCGATATCCTGATTCCAGCCTTATGCCTTTCTTATAACCACTGTTCTAAATTGATTCTATTAGACCTGCGAATCCAAAGGACTCTTAGAAGCCCACATTGCAGAACGAATAAAATGTAACATGAATTGACAGCGAGACAGAAAGTCGATATGGTCTCGCGGACCATTTTCATTATGAAACTCGATCAATGGCTGATTTTGAAAGAAGGGAACATTCTGGGTTCTTTGTAAGCACCATAATGCCACTGCTGTGTTCAGACTAGTTCGGCAAGCTCCCTCCAACTAACTCATGGTTAGCGAATAATAAATCTTCTCTTTGTGTGATGTGATGAGTGCATCTGAATCGCATGATGCTAGTTTTAAAATGGTTAACAACAGTGTTTACTGAGAAATCATTGAACTGACATCATTTGTGTGCATGTGTGGTGGTCTGGGAAAACTAATTGGATGACCCAGTAGATTCATGCTATCAAAATGAAAAACCAAACAAAAAAAATCCTTAAAAATACTGAAATAATGGATTCACAGATGTCAGTTTCAGGTCACTGACGGATTTCGAGCCATATGCTGCAGCCTTTAAACATGGCCAACCTGGACTCAAACACCCAGAACACACTTTTCCCGCTCTGACTCTTCCTTTTACTGATTAAACACAGGGTTGTCCAGTGACACACAAAAATCCACACACACACAATTTTAAGGACCTTTATTCAGGAAAACAGTGACACAATACACTCACTGACTTCTAACTAATCCCAGGCCATGAGCACCTTCGTTTGACCTTGCACAAACTGTATAGTCAATGTCTTTATCTACAGGTAGTCCTCTACTTACGATGAAGATACGTTACAACTTTTACATTTTTTTTACTACCAGCAGGGGGCATACATGGGCGTTTTTAGGACATGCTTTTATAACTAAAATTGCTGTTTGAAACATTTGAAACAGAAAAAAAAACACACTAACACCGAGACAACTTTACTCAGTCGATCGCTAGCGAGAGTGAGGCATCCCAGCTGGGCATCTAGCGTATTGTACATCGTACACTGCTACCTGTGCCTGCTAAGTGAACAATATTTTTACAATTTAGTCGTATTGGTCCCCTGTGGTCTAGTGGTTAGGATGCGGCGCTCTCACCACTGCGGCCCGGGTTCGATCCCCGGTCAGGGAACCAACCCCAGCCACTCTTAGTGCCGGCCCCAAGCCTGGATAAATGGGGAGAGTTGCGTTAGGAAGGGCATCCAGCGTAAAAACGTGCCAAATCAAACATGAGGATAGTCCGCTGTGGCGACACCTAACGGGAGAAGCCGAAAGAAGGTCGTATCGTCGTCGAAAAATCTTAAGTTTAACTCATATTTTTATTGCACCAGCACACCATGACAAATTCCTTAATTCCTTGATGCTTGGAATGTTGCTTATACTGGCAATTGTGTTACGGAACAAGATGTCAGTTACTGTATGTGAGTCGTCTACATCTCTGAATACGGCCCTAAAAACGATTCCCTCACTTCATTGAATGTCATTCTCTGCTCACGTTTTCTCGGAACGGAGCTGACGTGACCCTAATAAACGCAATCTGTAGTCTTATGAGCTGTCAAAAGCATCCATGTGCTGTCTCCTAGACTATAGTGATGACAGTGGATAAATTGTTCTGGTTGAATACTAATCAGAAAGACCAGCTGAAGCCACTGCTTTCTGAGGTAAACGGAGATTTTTACCAAACAGCTTCCGAGTGATGATGTCGAATGCCACATGTGACATGTAGCTATTTAGCCATCAAGAAAAATGAAAATAGTATACTTCTTTTTAATAAAAATGTCATTAATGTTGTGTACTATATGATAAAAGGGATAATAATGTGGGAATGTCATCTAAGCAGCCAATACATGTGGCTTCTATATGCAGCCCAAAAGAGATTTGTATTCATAATGTCATGTTACAATCGCAACCATACATAAAAGTAAAGTGCATGATTTTATTAAAGTGGCCACTTCATTTATATTGCGATTAAGCTAACCTGTAACAATTTCCATTCATCAATATCCAAACCCCAAACAGAACGTTATTAGAAGATGAAGAAATAATAGGCACCCTGAAATTTGTAGCTTGTCCAGCTATAAGTTTTCCATTATGTTAAGCAGTAGAGTATCTACTATGACTTTTTCTCTGCGTATAATTAGCATTTAAATTATTTGCGCTGAGACGTTCACATTACAGCTACATCGCCATAATCTATTCTTGGTATTGCATAGAAAAAAAATATTATCGGAAAATTTATATAGTGATGACTTTCTATGGTGCGTTTCTTTTCATTCATCTTTTTTTGCTTACTATAGTGATTAAAGACTAAGAAGTCTCTCTAGTCTAAAAGTAAACCAATGCATTTGTCATGTGACTAACCTGGAATCAGCCCACCAATTAAGGATTCTCTTGCTAAATCAATGTAGAATTGGTAGCCATCCCTTTTCAGGTATTTCATCCATGTACACTGGATCAGATCAAGCATATAGTCAAGCAATCACACATTGTTGGTAGAAATGGTTGTATGAAAGAAGCTCAGTGGCTTTAAACATGACACTGTCATCAAATACCTCCTTTGGGACAAGTCAAAGAATTTTAGCCTTCCTAGATCCTCCCCTCGGTCAGCTGTAAATACTATTATTGTGAAATGGAAGGCCCTAGGAGCAATAACAGCTCTAACATGAAGCAAACTGCGGCCAATAAGTTGGAAGCAACACTAGCAAAACATCAGTACTGCACTTCAGCACTTCTTCCTGAAATGGTTTCCTGTGGCTTTCGACAAACAGATGAAGTGCACCTGTGTGGCAGGTGTACAAAGAAGGTATGTACAAGATGAACTCCATGTGGCGTCGAGGTCGCTAAAGGTTGCGGAAGGGGGCTGGGCCACAGCTGCAGTGTGGAGGGGAGTTAAGCGCAGGTGGAATGTTGAGCTGGAGGAAAAGCACAGCTGTACAGGGCTTTTCTGCTGTTGCTGAAGTTCCGTATGAGGAGGAAGCGCGATGAGTCGACATAGTTTTTCCTCACATCTTACATAGAATTTTTTTACATTGCTATATTGCGAATTTCTCAATGTTTTAGATACAATACAAAAGTTGCTTTATATGAAAACATTATTGTGGACTTATTTTCTTTCATAATGAACTGGATAGTTTTTCATATTGTACTGGATTGTACTGGATGTTGTTTTGCTTATGGGTTTGATCGTTTTGCCAAGCGGCCCCTCTTGGGTCCTTTAGCAAGGCCCTTAACCCTCTCTGCTCCAGGGGCGCCAGCTTCCTAACGTTTCTGGTATATCTGTAAAAGGATCTCACTGTGCTGTAATGTACATATGACAAGCAAATGCATGAAGAAGTCTAAGTTTGTAACAAATGTGTGTAAAAAAAAAAGTGTGTTTTTCTCTTGAAAAGGATTCAATTACATGAACTCATTTTCGATCAATACATAGAAACAAAGTAAATTTGCTCAAGCATTTCTCCCCATGTTGCTTAAAAAAATGAAGACAAATACAGCAAACACTTTTTCCACTTGAGATTCTCCGAATTTGCATCGCTAAACTTGTGTTCTATCTTTTAACTTGGTGTTGTTGCTATTTGACTGAGATCTGTGCTCAATGAGGGCCCTCTTGTGGCCTGGGGTTTATGGTAATATGCTACAGGAAACGTTTACTTCAGCTTCCAGCTCCTCTGCGACTGCATTAGGTTATGCTTTGCACTGCATCTTCTCATTTTCCTACATCTTCTCCAAAAACTGAAAATTATTAGGGCAGTGAGGATGATTGATATTATAGGTTACTGAAGGTCTCCTCGTTTGGAGCTCAAGGCCACTGGTGCTGCAGCGCTCTGCTGTTAGCTAATATCCTGTGAAAATCATCCATCCCTCTCTCCCTTTCTTCACACCTCTATCTTTTCATCTCTCCCTCTTTTCTCTTCATTCTTCCTTCTCCAAACCCATTCTCTTTATCTATCTACAACTTGCTCTCAATCCCACTCTCTATCAAAATCTCTTCTTCTGCCCCTCTCTGCTCATCCATCCATACATTTCCATCTATCACTCTCTCTACCCCCTCTCCCCATCCCAATCTCCATCTTGTCTCACAATTCCTTTTTACTGCACCCCCTATCCACCCACCATTCTACATCCATCTCTTATCCCTGGTTTTCTATCTATTCCACTCTACCTTTCTGTGTTTCTCCCTTTCTGTCCATTCTTTCACAACTTTGTATCCTTTCCTTCTCTCTTTTTTACATTCTTATCATTTAACAAATATCGTTCTCTGTCTCTAAATATATATATATCTCTTGAAACCCCTTTCTGGCTATCAGTTTCTATCTAACCCTTCCTACCCCCCACCTCTCTTTTCATCCTGCTAATACATGAATTGTGACTGATGACATTTAAATACAAATGTATGACATTTATGACACGGTGGAAATATATTTAATCTTCTCAATACGATATTACATCATATCACCACATTTGGTGCTTCCAATTCAATAGCTGGATATTGGATTGTTTTAACTCCCTGGTTGCTTTTAAAGTGTCTTCGACATTTCATATTGCTTCAGACAATAATACACCAGTGCGGAAATGCTGCTATTGTTACCTTTGAGGATGACGCCATCTCTTGGTGTTTACGTAACATTGCTCTTCTTGGTCAGACTGCTTGAATTTTGCTGATACAAATTTTTACAATAAATGGCGCCAAATAAAATTCTATAAACAGAAAATAATAGTATTAGCCTTTCAAAAGGCTTCTCTTGTTGCAAGTGAATGTCCAAAACTGTACATGGATCTTGGATTCCACACAGAATGTTTTAACTTCCGCATACCTGAAGCTCGTCTTGAATATGGTCTTACGTTTTTGGTCTGTTTTTAGCTTAGCATTGCTTTTACTCTAAGTTGCTTTCATTTTTTTTTTTTTACAACTGAACAATTGTGGGGTAAGGGCCTTGCTCAAGGACCCAGCATTGGCAGCTTAGTGGTGCTAGGATTTTACCTCACAACCTTTTGATCGCCACAACTACCTATTTACAAAATAAAGGTTTTAAAACAACAGTGTTTTTTAGGTGTATCGACACTTTACTGTGGGATTATAAGTAGTTGTTGAGGTCTTCAAAGTAAATGCCCTATATTTTTTTAATCTTCGGGCATGATGAACACATTTCCCCAGTATCCCTACTTGCACCCTGATTTCTTTCTTTTTTTCTCCATGTCAAGTTAAACATTGTATCAGTGACCAATGGTCCTGTTCCTTTCTTCTATTCGGATTAGCCTGATTTATCCTGATGCCCTACCTCTGGATGGAGTTCTCTCCAATTAGAGACCACTCTGTGCAGTTGAGGATCCCACTTCATGTGAAGTTTGGACATTGGACCTCCTTGAGTGTTTAAAGGCTCTGGCATGGAGAAGCTGGTGTTGGATCTGTGATGATCGCAAATGTTGAGCTATTTCATGAGTTGCTCAGTAGCTCCTAGTTTTATAACCTCAAATGACTGTAAGAGACTGTAGAAAGAAAATTACTTATATTCTTACATTCTCATGCTCATGTTAGTTCTCACTCTCCAGTGTTCTGTATTGTTTAAAGACTATAATCACACTCTTGATATCACCCAAATGAGGATGGGTTCCCATTTTGAGTCTGGTTCCTTTCAAGGTTTCTTCCTCATAACATCTGAGGGAGTTTTTCCTTGCCACAGACGCCATGGCTGCTCATCAGGGATAAACACACACCCTTTACCTTAACTCGTAAAATTCTGTAAAGCTGCTTTGAGACAATGTCTGTTGGGATTTTAATAGTGAAATTATGTAATCTGTCACGGACCACCGGTTGAAAACCCCTGTCCTAACGAACAACCCTGTCTTTCATTGGGACACCTTACCCAATAGGAACACAAATTTCTTTTTGCGAAATATTGAAACTCATCATATTTTGGGATGTTGTGTGAACAATATGCACAGAATTCTTTGAACATTGCTATGTTTGTTATCAATTTCAACATAAGCGAGATATTCGGTGCATATGAAGTCATGAATGTGATATTGAGGACAGAGCCCAAAGTGACATCGAGCTGGATGTGTCTGAGGATGAGGATGATCCTGAACAAGAGAATACATCTGATAAAAAGGACAGCCCAAATAGTACAGATGCTTAAAGGGAAAGCTTCAAATTAAAAAGTTGACATTTAATGGTCACCAATCCATTATATAAAAACCAAGGCAGAGCACCAAATGAGAACATCTTTAGAATGACCCTGGGGTCTACTAGATATGCTGTAGCACATGTTCAAAACATCAAGACAGCATTTGAGTTGTTCGGAGGATCCTGCTTGAGATTGAAAGGAGAAGGGCGTTTGGCAACAGCTGGACGAAGATCAACAAAACACACCTGGATGCTTACTTGGGGCTGTTTGCTTCATGCTGGGGTATATGGATACTGTAATAAAGCTACAGACAGCTTATGAGATGGTGAGTCAGTGAGTATTTTTCAAGCTACCATGTCAATTCAAACTTTTTAAGGTATTGCCAAGAGTACAATTATGTTGTCATTGTTAAATGTTAAATTCTGACAATGAGAAAAAAATGCTGTTGTTCATGCCCTTTTACGTGTTCTATCTGAATTTTCACAATTTTGTGCAAAAGTTTGATTATGTGGAAAAAATGATTTCCTAACATGAATCTGTGCACAACCAACAGACAAAATATGTCACTATGGGAAATACTATTAAGTTATATCAAAAAAATTGTAATATAAAAAAAAAAGCAATTTCAATTCAATTTAATTCATTTTTATTTGTATAGCGCTTAAACAATGAACATTGTCTCAAAGCAATTTTTTACAGATAATGTGGTGATTAAAAATGAATATGTTCTTTGTAAGTAAGTTTGTCCCTCATGAGTGAGCCGGTGACGACTGTGGCAAGGAAAAACTCCCCGAGTTGGCATAAGGAAGAAACTTAGAGAGGAACCAGACTCAAGAGGGAACCCATCCTCATCTGTGTTGCACCGAATGTCCATTTGAAGCAGATATACGATGTTGCAGGGTACAGTGATGATGATCAGAAGCGAAAGGTAGTCCTGAGTCAGTGTAGGGGATTGTTGACATTAACTACAGTTCAATCCATCCTCAAAGGGCCTGTTCTTACTTCGGGATTTCATGGAACCACCCAAGGCGTTGATGAGAAACCATCCCAAGCTGCACAGAGTGGCCTCCAGTCGAAGAGAACACTATCTAGAGGCAGGAATTTATTTTCAGATAACATAAATACCCATTGTGTTCACTATGGCAAATACAATAAGTGAATTTTACTTTTTTTTTATGAAAATGAGTGGTACATTCTTAGATAAATAGGAAAAAATATATATTATTCAAAGCAGTGTTATCAATGATAGTAATGAAGTTATCTATGAGGTAAAAAACATGGGTTTTTACAAATTTGACCCATTAAAATGTGGCCAGCTTTCTAACATATGACAAGGGTTAAGGCCTGTGCTGGCCTTGCAACTCTGTGCAGCTCTGTTAGTTTGACAGTTCCTTGTCCACCTGGGGGAATATTGGGGTACCCTGATTGGAAAATATCATGCCCTTTTTCCCATGATGTACAAAATGTGTTTCACAGCTATCAGCTAACAGCCCAGTGGTCATCACATCTCAAATTAAAGGAATTTATGAATTATGAAATTGTAGATTTAAACCAGTCTTGTTTGGACAAATCACTTTATCCATCTCTACTTAGGAAGATAAAAAGGATGCATGTAGACACTAGATGTCGTTTTGCAACAGGTGTGAAGAAGTATTTATTGTGCCTGTGGTGAACTGGCATGGTGCATATTCCATCCCACATCCAGGTTTTCCACGCTAAAATTTGGATCCATCATGAACCTGACCTTGATAAAGGGGTTACTAAAATGGGTGGGTGAGGAATACATTAACATAACCTCCTGGGTCACTGACCAGATCCAAGATTGCTAGACAAGCAGGTAAGCAGCACATGAGCTCTCCTGGGTAGAAGGCATCAGAAACAAATTTCAAATGATCAGAGGTTGACTGATTCATCAGTTTTGCAGATTATTCCACACTAATAATTGTTTGCTGGAACTATTGGCTGGCCGTTAAAACCATAAGGATAGTTTTTCCAGGTTGTGTTATACAGTATGAGAGCTGACCCAAGAGGCAAATCACTAATATCAAGCTGTTTATTTGAAGTTTCTTTCTGATTTAATTTTGGATGTAACTGTTTTCATTTATTTGATACTTTTTGTTTCAGTTTAAATGCATGTTTTTCTCAATATATAATTATAATTATATATGTATTTCATATAGGACATTCTCATGATTCAGTAAATGTTCAATGTTATTTTACATGGATTTCAATGTATGCTTGACCAAATACATTTCTCTTCCCCCTTAGACATAATAAAGTCTAACTCAGATGTATTCATGTGTGCAGAGCACTACACACTTGCCAGTCGAACTTGGCTGTAACAATCTGATTGGTTAAAGAAACAGAGCTTTTTATTATAGAGACAATGGTAGAAAAAAAAAGGCCAGCAGAACAGATTTTGAAGGTCCGGGATAGATTAGATTGACATGGCAGCACATAGAGGCTGAAATCTGATTTGGAAAAAAAATCCACATACACGTACTGGAAGCACGGCGGCCAAGAGGATGGCTACGAAATGAAGAGAATAAACTGTTGGGAATAAATGAATACAATTTCATGGAACAAATATTAGCATTTAGGTTGAAAATGTAGATCGGATCTATCTATCTATCTATCTATCTATCTATCTATCTATCTATCTATCTATCTGTCTGTCTATCTATCTATCTATCTATCTATCCATCCATCCATCCATCCATCCATCCATCCATCCATCCATCCAACCAACCAGAAATAAATGAATTACACAGTTTACTCTGCATTTCTCGCTACATGGCAACTTTCTCAACCTCCAACCGTGTCAGCGCGAGCTTAACGTTTGAATGGCCCAATAAGCGCGCGTGCCCTCCCCGTCATTCGAACCGTCTGGATGTGGACAAGTCATTCGGAAAGTGACGTCATCACGTCGCGTAGTAAATAAACGGAGTGACCGGAAAGAGCGACGAGCTGAAAAATGACTGAAGCTGCTCCAAACTGCAGTGTTTCCGACCCGAGCCACGGACTTGACCGCTTTCATTTCTTTTATTCTTCATAACCGGAGATCTTTATCTCCATTAACACTGGACTCCTGTTTTCCTACTACTGCAGTGTGCTGAGCTCAGGTTAACTATGAATGACTAGGGTTAGCATGAAGCTAACTGCCAGATCAAATTAAATGCTCCAGAGCAGAAATACTCCGTGTATTACTACAGAGAGAATGTATATCATTCAGAAATTATACTTTATAAACGCTATTTAAACAAACCCTGGACACACTGGTAACGTTAACCAGCACTGTAGCTGTTCTACTTAGCAAGTTAGCTCGTTAGATAGCGTCCTTTCTTGTGTTGTGATATTTAGAAGGTAGAAACTCCTCCAATTATTATAACAAAATCTCAGTAAGTACACGACAGAGCTGCTCGCTAGCCACAAGCAGCTAGCCCTCGAGTGAGTGGATGAATGAAAGTGCTGAGGCGACTGGAAGCTAAGCCAACTGACCCGCGGTTTTTGAAGCTTCACCAGGAGGAAACTCGGACATGTCGGATTTAACACAGGACGTTGTGGAGCTGGTTTGGGGGAAACAGGCGAGTAGCAGCGGTGTGTCTGCGTCTCTGTTCCGCAGGTGGACCCAAGGTAACAGCAATCACACTGTGTGTCCTCCTGCCCATCCTGCTCCCTGTGTGTCCTCCTCCTGTCCATACTGCTCCCTGTGTGTCCTCCTCCTGCCCATACTGCTCCCTGTGTGTCCTCCTCCTGTCCATACTGCTCCCTGTGTGTCCTCCTCCTGCCCATCCTGCTCCCTGTGTGTCCTCCTCCTGTCCATCCTGCTCCCTGTGTGTCCTCCTCCTGCCCATCCTGCTCCCTCTGTTTCCTGCTCCTGCCCATCCTGCTCCCTGTGTTTCCTGCTCCTGTCCATACTGCACCCTGTGTCCTCCTCCTGCCCACACTGCTCCCTGTGTGTCCTCCTCCTGTCCATACTGCTCCCTGTGTGTCCTCCTTTTGTCCATACTGCTCCCTGTGTGTCCTCCTTTTGTCCCTGTGTGTCCTCCTCCTGCCCATACTGCTCCCTGTGTTTCCTCCTCCTGCCCATACTGCTCCCTGTGTGTCCTCCTCCTGTCCATACTGCTCCCTGTGTGTCCTCCTCCTGTCCATACCATTTCCTGTGTGTCCTCCTTCTGCCCAATGTTGAACATTGAGGCCAGATGCTTATAAAAGCAGAGCACTGAACGAGATTCTGATCAAAAATGGTTTGCAATTTTGACTTTTACTTCTTGTAAACATTCAAAATTTTTGGTGCATCCACCGTTAATCATATTGTGGGCCTGAGGTTTGGAGCTGTTGGTGTATGAGCAAGGCTCCTCTGCATCTACTGTCGTATCCCTTCTCCCCCAGAGCGGATTGTTAGACAGGGATTTCTCCAGGGATCTGAGGCTCAGTTTAATACCATGTGATTCTATTGATTGTAGCCAATTTACTTTTCAATGCGTAGAGAGAAGGCAAACTTTCTTTCTTTCTTTTTAATGCCGCTGAAACGGGCTTCCATATGAATGTTCTCTTCGCCCCCCTCTGTTTTCTCCCGGTTCTTTCCTTTTTTTTTTATTAATTTATTTATTTTTTTTTTTTAAAGCATCTTCTCCCTGTCCAGAGCGATCCAATGTTTAGCAGGTGGTGCATCAGTAATAACGGTCCGCAGGGAAACGCAGCGCTTCGTGTGCAGTTCAATAATTTGCCTGAAAGCAGTTTTCAAGCTGAATATTAATTTAGTGTTTTGGCTAAAGTTGTCCGTTTGCAAACTGCACCGCTCACGTGATGATCATCAAACCATTAAATTACATGAACCGTTTCTTTCTGCATGCAGTAGCTCCGAAATTCACTATACAGGGATGGTGGGTGTGAGTGGGGAAGTAAATGGATTTTCTAATGAATTCTTTCCTCTTTTTTCCTGCAGGTTTTGTCTTCAGCGAGACAGAGCACAGCGCACTGGAGCAGTTTGAAGGTGGACCATGTGCTGTGATTGCACCTGTGCAGGTTATTTATGTAGTTTAAACATTTAATAGTGTAATGGAAATGTTTTTTCTTATTCTGTAAAGGCTGTAAGAATTCATTATTTTCATAACATTGCTTTCTGAACTACTTTAGTGCCCTTATATCACATATTATGTAATGCAGTACTAATGGAGATCATAGTTTACACACACCCTGTTACTTGGTCACATGAACTCTGCACGTGTGTGCAAAAGGAAAACTATAAATGTACAACACAGTAAATGCCCTTATCTGAACAGCTGCTATTTGCCTGTCAATCGTGGTAGTAAATATTGATCAACTGTTCGAGACTGAACCCACACAAGGTGTTAAAAACCCAGCTAAGTTATAAAAGTGGTCATGACTAGCTCTGTTCTAGCGTTGTCTCTTTCACTGAATGTCCTTCCTCAGATTCCCTTAAAACCTTGCAGTGGAACTCGCTATTGACCATCTGGCCCCTAGGGACGAATTCTCAATGCACGATGTGGCAAAAGTAAAAAAAGAAAATGACGATGAGCATGCACTTGATCGACCTGTGGTCCTGCCTCGCCTTTTTTCAGTCATGGAGATGATGGGTTGTTCCACTGTGAAGACTGTTTACTTTATCTCAGGGTTGTACCCGTACACCCAAATGTCTTTTACTAGTAATGATCATCGACATAAAGGACAAGTCATCCTTGGTGTTCCTTCTGCTCCTGGGTCAGCAGCCTGGGCACGACCTTGGCAGCAACACTGCACATGTTCAAATCACAAGTAAAGTTTACCTGGATAGTTCCGAAAATGGCAGGGGGTTGTGGGTTGAGCTCGTTGAAGGTGTTCCTGATCTCTCGTGTTCCCGTCATGTTCTTTCACTCCTGAACGACTCATTTCAGCAACTTGCAGCGTCTCTGTGGCAGATTTGCCCAATTTCACATCAGAATTTTTGCTCTTTTGTTCTAATTTGCTGTGCATGATGAAATCACAGACGTGGTGACGCACGTGGCCGGAATTGCACCAGTTGCACACTTCTGACGTACACAACAATGTCTTTTGGCACACTGACTTAATGAAGGTCGGTGCTCCCTGTGACTGTGTGCAACTTTGTGCTGCCATCTGTTGGCATGCTACAAAACATTTTAATAAAACCTCGTGTGAAAACCCCACAGATTATAGTATCTAGTAAGATTGCCACATGGTAGAGAGCAGCATGTGGTTGCTGTGAGGCAGATGAAAAGTAGCTGAACATTGCAGGAACATATCAATCTAATGTATTGCAGCAAATTTACAGCTTGTTTCTACAGCTTGAAAATAACAATTTATTGTTAATAAGAAGGTTATCCCCTGTTACATGGCCAGGGATCCCCAAATTTCTGGCCTTGGACCAGTACCATTTCACACAGGAAGAATAAAACCAATTACATTTTATTTCAAATATAATTCTTTGAATAAAAGATTGCTCCCGCCTTTGCCATAATATAGAAGCTTCATTTTTATCAATGTATAGACGAAAAAGAAGCTTCTATATTATGGTCAGTTGAATTACATTGCCATTATATATGTGATAATGGTTATGTCATGCACGTTATTGTGTCCACGTGTCTGGAAAATTCAGCGTGTGAAACTTGTCTAAAATAAGTTAACAATATAAAAAAAGTGGGGACATCATTTCTGTCTAATAAACTTCATGTGACAGGTTTTTTGATCACACTCGTTTATACCAGTCTGTAAAAAGGGGATAGAAAACAGCAAGACACGTTTAACACGCTGATGTTTGTTGATATAAATGGATTCTTGGAGAGCAGTTGTTCATCACATAAGTCTTATATGCAGATTTGCCTTTTACTTGTAGGCATTCCTGCTGAAGAACATCCTATTCAACATGGAGGGCTTAAACTGGAGAAATATCTCTGGTATGTGCAAAGAATTTTAGCAGTTTTCCAAATCATTCTCAAATTTGCTGATGTTGTATAATATGTAGGTTTTACATTTATGAAAATTATTGAAAGAATTTAGGGGGAAAAATAAGGAAAGCAAAAAATAAATACTTTTAATAAATAGATTTTTTTCTTACTGTTTTAAAGCCTTTCAAACTTTTTTTTATATATACACAAAAATGGTATAGAAGCATATTATTGTGATGTATTTTATCATAATATTGCTATTATATTGCTTAGGCCCAATACAGATATAACATTCTTTTAACTATTTTTATTTTTTAGTACTATTGTTTACATACTAATAAAATTAGATTGTAGCATTGTAGAGTCATTGTGTTGCTCAGCCTTACAGTTGAAATCGCTATGTTGTTTAGAGGAGGAGCAGCGCTCGGCCCTGTGCTCCACTCTTACTGAGATTCTGGTGTCTGCCTGCATTGGGAAGACCCACAGCTTTTGCCTGGCCACATGGGCTCCCTCTAAGTCCACAGACGAGAACAGGGACATCGCTGAAGACCACACAGAACCCGAATCCAGTCAGAACACACACACCCAGCAGCAGCAGCAGTCCAGTAAGAGTCTGACTCCTTAATATTGTAATAATCATTGGATTATTTGGTTCGGATTGATTTGGACCGTAAAAAAATATCAGAACCCCTGTCCCATTGTTAGTTCGACAACAGTCATTGTAAAATAATTGTGCCAGCATTTTTTAAGAAGAGAAAAAAAAGACACGTAACATAATAGTCAGTAGTGCTTATGATATGTGAAGCCTCTTGCCATTACTTGCAGTGGGAATACATCCACATGTTGTGTCTGTGAAAATCTTCAGTCATCCAGGTGACTGAGAAGGTGCTGGAAGTTGTGTCAAACATTTCACTACTCATCCGAGCAGCTCCTTCAGTTGGCAAGACCCAAGAAGCAACATATCCAATTATTTATTTCTGTAGTATTGTCTCTTGAGAAAATACAGGGAGTGCAGAATTATTAGGCAAATGAGTATTTTGACCACATCATCCTCGTTATGCATGTTGTCTTACTCCAAGCTGTATAGGCTGGAAAGCCTACTACCAATTAAGCATATTAGGTGATGTGCATTTCTGTAATGAGAAGGGGTGTGGTCTAATGACATCAACACCCTATATCAGGTGTGCATAATTATTAGGCAACTTCCTTTCCTTTGGCAAAATGGGTCAAAAGAAGGACTTGACAGGCTCAGAAAAGTCAAAAATAGTGAGATATATTGCAGAGGGATGCAGCAGTCTTAAAATAGCCAAGCTTCTGAAGCGTGATCATCGAACAATCAAGCGTTTCATTCAAAATAGTCAACAGGGTCGCAAGAAGCGTGTGGAAAAACCAAGGCGCAAAATAACTGCCCGTGAACTGAGAAAAGTCAAGCGTGCAGCTGCCAAGATGCCACTTGCCACCAGTTTGGCCATATTTCAGAGCTGCAACATCACTGGAGTGCCCAAAAGCACAAGGTGTGCAATACTCAGAGACATGGCCAAGGTAAGAAAGGCAGAAAGTCGACCACCACTGAACAAGACACACAAGCTGAAATGTCAAGACTGGGCCAAGAAATATCTCAAGACTGATTTTTCTAAGGTTTTATGGACTGATGAAATGAGAGTGAGTCTTGATGGGCCAGATGGATGGGCCCGTGGCTGGATTGGTAAAGGGCAGAGAGCTCCAGTCCGACTCAGACGCCAGCAAGGTGGAGGTGGAGTACTGGTTTGGGCTGGTATCATCAAAGATGAGCTTGTGGGGCCTTTTTGGGTTGAGGATGGAGTCAAGCTGAACTCCCAGTCCTACTGCCAGTTTCTGGAAGACACCATTTTTCAAGCAGTGGTACAGGAAGAAGTCTGCATCCTTCAAGAAAAACATGATTTTCATGCAGGACAATGCTCCATCACACACGTCCAAGTACTCCACAGCGTGGCTGGCAAGAAAGGGTATAAAAGAAGAAAATCTAATGATATGGCCTCCTTGTTCACCTGATCTGAACCCCATTGAGAACCTGTGGTCCATCATCAAATGTGCGATTTACAAGGAGGGAAAACAGTACACCTCTCTGAACAGTGTCTGGGAGGCTGTGGTTGCTGCTGCATGCAATGTTGATGGTGAACAGATCAAAACACTGACAGAATCCATGGATGGCAGGCTTTTGAGTGTCCTTGCAAAGAAAGGTGGCTATATTGGTCACTGATTTGTTTTTGTTTGGTTTTTGAATGTCAGAAATGTATATTTGTGAATGTTGAGATGTTATATTGGTTTCACTGGTAAAAATAAATAATTGAAATGGGTATAAATTTGTTTTTTGTTAAGTTGCCTAATAATTATGCACAGTAATAGTCACCTGCACACACAGATATCCCCCTAAAATAGCTAAAACTAAAAACTACTTCCAAAAATATTCAGCTTTGATATTAATGAGTTTTTTGTGTTTATTGAGAACATGGTTGTTGTTCAAATTAAATCCTCAAATAAAATTAATCCTCAAAAATACAACTTGCCTAATAATTCTGCACTCCCTGTATAATACAATGGTTGTTTAAAAGTGAGGGTTGTAGTCACTATTGTGAGATTCTGTATATCTTGTGGAATCTTGCCAACTTCCCTGAAGAAGCTGCTCGGATGAGTAGTAAAACGTTTCGATCCAGCAAAATAGAAGTTCAGGTGACGTCTCAATTTCCAGAGTCGTCCACTTTTTGTAAAGAATTAAAAATGTTTTGGTTTATGGATACTTTGATAAAAGCAAACACCAGGGTCTGTTTATACTTTAGACGCAAATTATAAAATTAATCTGAAGCACAATGTATTAAATTGCCTAATTATGTGTGTGTGTGTGTTTTCAAGCAAATATTAATACAATTCCCAGCATTAAAAGCAAGCGTGTGTGTGTTGGGAGAAACCTGGTCTGAAATTTGAAATCCTAATGTGCTTTTGTTTAATTTATCTGGATATTTCTGTGAACCATGTTTGTGTTTTTGCTGTGTTTGTGTATGTAGCCGCTTTGGCTGCTGAGGAGTTTGGCTTTGAGCGGTTTCACAGCATGGTACAGTAAGTGCACATTGTTAACTCTACTAAAACACACCAGGCAAAAAGCAAGAAGAAAAAAAAAATCTATTTTTAACAACTTGCACAATAATCTTATCATATAATAATCAAATGCTATTTTTTTCACAGACATTATCAGTGATAAGTTTTTTTTTATGGTGGATAAATGTTAGTGTTGTAAACTGTATTACAAGAGAAACACTTTGTTACATGCTGTTAACTTTATTGACCATTTTTATAAAAGAACAGTCATTTTTAATGCATTGTATAAAACAAAAATGCTGAAGCGGATGCCCATTGGTTCAGTGGTGAATAAAAGAAAGAAAAATCCTAACCACTATGTGTGTATTGAGTTAATGGCTATTTTATTGATCCTGTGTATTTTGTTTGTTGGCAGTAAAAGGACACTAAAGACCGTCCCTGAGCTTAAGGAGATAATCATATCACTGTATGACACTTGGAGGAATAAATTCGGTGTCTTGCTCTTCCTCTATTCTGTAATACTAACAAAGGTAAGATTGACGTTCCAGAGTTTGTAATCTCTATATGTATGTGTTGCTTTTGTGCCTTTAAAGCTGTGATTGTATTGTGGAGGATTCATTTAGTGTGTGTGTTTTGTGTACTGAAAATCTTTTCTTTTAACTACAGGGTATTGAGAATATAAAGAATGAAATAGAGGACACTTTAGAGCCACTCATTGACCCTGTGTATGGTCATGGCAGGTATGATTTGAATTTTACGGTTATTTTCTGTATTATTGCAGGTTTGGGGGGGACGACGACAATAAAAATAAAGTGTGTGCAATGAGTTATCGGTCCACTAGAGGGCCAAAAAAGAAAATAGAAAACTTACTAATACAGTGTTAATAGGTGGTAAATGATGTTAAATAGTTAAGTTTCCAGTGAATTTTCCGATTTGTCTTGGGAAGAAAAAATTTCTCAAAGATTAGGACAGAAAGACTTGATGTGAGAAGTGGAAAAGGAGAATAGCCAGACTGGATTAAGCTAAAGCAAGCCAAAAAGTCATTCATTACACTTGTGTTGAGCAGAAAACGTCTCAGAAAGCACAGGTACATTATTTTCCCTTATTATTTATTTATTTATTTATTCTTAATCTATGTCCTCATATTAACCATTTTGTTTTCAGATTTTTTTTTGTATTGTTGCCAATCATTTTTTAATGCTGGGATTTTAACTTACTTTCTGATCAGAAGGCCAAAAAAAAAAAAGGCTTTAAGTGTTGCGCAACTATTTACCGTTGAATTACACAGTGGTCCTCTTCTCTTTCTTTCTCTTTTTTCATACTCTTCACTTTTGTCTGTTTCTGTAGTCAAAGTCTGATCAACCTGCTTGTGACGGGACACGCAGTGTCAAATGTTTGGGATGGAGACAGAGAATGCTCTGGAATGAGTAAGCATGTCTGTTGCTTCTACACTTTTCCACTAGGTGGCAGTGTAACATTTCAGTTCTATTAGATTGCAGTTGCTGATCTTTCTCTCTGTTGTTGATGATGGTGAACCACTAAATTATCATTAACTAAGATGTTAGTTAGAAGTTATAGATTAAAAGGCTTTTTCCTCTCTTTGTCTACAGAGCTGTATGGGATCCATGAACAGGCTAGCGTTGGCTTTCTCACACTAATGGAATCGCTCCGATACTGCAAGGTATTCACACACAAACGCACGTGATTGGGTGTGTTGTGGACGCAGGTCCTGATGACTTGTCGCAGGGTTTTTGAGTAAATTCTTTCTTTAGTTAGAAAGCTGGGATCAAAGTGCAGTGTCAGCCATGAGCACAGAGGGTTAAAGGCCTTGCTCAAGGGGCCTAAAAGTGGCAGCTTGGCAATACATGTAATGTGCCACCGCGCATCAGCCGTGCTCTAACTGACACGCACACAAATATGTATGTGCTTCAGGGTTTTTGGTTAGAACGCAGAGATTGTATTCTGCCGACAGCAAAAAATGACCCGCATTCCTTTGCACCGTATTCAAATCACATGGGTTTAAGAGAATAACGGAAAAATAACGAGACTACCAGACCCAGGCCTTTAATATCAATTAGAAACGTATGACTTATTGATTTTATTGTTAACAGTAGGCTCCATGCTATAAAATTCTTTGACGGTGTCAGTTTTGAGACATTGTAAACTACTCTAGTACATGAATGGTGAGTACGGCGATCAGATTGCAGTTAGATGGGGAAAAAGTAGGCATTTATTACATTTCTCTCGTTTAAAAGCTTTCCAACAAAAAGTATTCAAACGATAATAAACGTCCTCCATGTCAATCTGTCAAGGCTCATTGAAACAAATGGAAGGTCTAGTTTTTGAATATGTGTTTTCCCAGAGAATTTGTGCTGCTGACCAGGTTGTTCAACTCCTAACTCTACAAAGTTGCAAATGCCGGGTCCTCGAGAGTGCAACTTAACCCTCATTAGTTTAAAGACGCTCGAGGCAAATTTGGAGCTCTAGCAGATGATTAGGTTCCATACAACAGCATTGTATGTTGCATTTTCTACCCTGCGATCATTGCACATTCCACACAATTTCCTATAAGCGTAATAGATTTTTAAATCCTGGAACCTCTACCAGTGTAATCCAGTTTATAGAAGCAATGATTTCTTGTTATTAGGGTGGTACCATGAAGCTGTATATGAATACACTCATGTATCACAAAAACATGGCGAAAAGTTTGTGCTCGCTTGATATGTGGCGTTTCTGCCAGATTGTTGCCACTGAAATTGGCGAAAAACATCTAATACAATGTCCTTTGCATAAGATGTTTTTGTATGCTGAACTTTGAATAGATCCCTGACCCCAACCTGAATGAACACTTTTGGGATGAACTGGAATGTCAACTGCATCCCAGTGTTTCTCACCAAACATCAATGCCTGACTTAATTTGCTCTTCTGGCCGAACACAAATCCCTACAACCACACTACATATTTAGTAGGAGTGTGGAGGTGTTATTTTATTGGCAAAGTTGGACTACATTTGGAATACAACGTTCAACATGTACATACGGGTTTATGATGTCATGGTAGCCCAGTGATTAAGGTGTAGAACTTAAGATCAGAATGATGTTCGGTCAAGTTATCAGCCCCACCAAACAGCCACTCCTGGGCCCTTGAGCAAGGCCTTAACTGCTTGGCTGTATAAATGCCATAAATATAAATGATTATAGATTCTTATGCTTTTGGTCATTTACAGTAATTGTAAATGACCAAAAGCATAAGAATCTATAATCATTTATATATATATTTTTTTTTTTTACATAAATCATTTTAAATTTTTTTTACAGTACTGGAAAAAATGTTTCCATACTATTGCCCTAATCGGATTTGTAAAACAATTGCAATGTCTACCTTAATCCAGATTCTTTGTAAAAAATTAAGTTTTCATCTAAAAACGCTCCGTATACACACTTTTTTTATTTCCACGCAAGACGTTTCCTCTTTGTTTACTTTTGGCCGTCATCATTTTCCACACTGGGACGTTTTTAAATGCATCAATTTTGGAGAGCATTTAAAAAAAACTAAATTGAAGATGTCGTCTTTGTGTGGACGGAAGACCAAAACAGGGAAAAAGGCAAGCGTTTGGTCAGAGCCAAAGGGTTCTTGTTAACAAATTTTAGTTCTGCCTTGTAGTTTCTTCTTGAATTACACGTGTGATCCTGAAGGAAGAGTACAGTAAGCGTGTAGTGGAGGTGAAAAAAGTTTCTGATAGGGAAATTAATGTGAAGTTGGAAGTTGAAGGGCATGTTGATGATAATTGTCATCGGTGCTTGTGCTCCACAAGTGTGTTTTGAGATGGAGGAGAAGGAAAAATTCTGGAGTGAGTTAGATGATGTGGTAGAAGGTGTACCTTGGAAAGAAAGAGTCGTCATTGGGGCAGACTTTAAGTTGCATGTAGGTGAAGGAAACAGAGGTGATGAGAAGGTGATGGGTAGGTATGGCTTGTGGAAGGGCAGATGGTGGTAGATTTTGCTCCAAGGATGGAAAGGGCAGTGGTAATCACTTATTTTAAGAAGGAGGAGGATCATAGGGTGATGCATAAGGGTGGAGGAAGGTGCACACAGGTGGACTATGTTCTATGTAGAAGATGCAAACTGAAGGAGTTCCGAGACTGTAAGGTGTTGACGGGAGACAGCGTAGTTGGACAGCATCAGATGGTGGTCTGTAGGATGGCTTTTGAGGTAAAGAATAAGAGGAGAAGAGTGAGGAGTGAAAGAAGAATAAGATGGTGGAAACGGAAGACGGAAGACTAGTGTGAGATTCAGGGAAGAGGTCAGAGAGGGGCTCGGTGGTGGTATTGTAATTTAAAACTATTGTTAGATGTTAGATATGCTCTTTAAAATCTTTAGGGAAGTCTGCATATTTGGGTCTGGAAAAGGTTGGAATTTTGAAATGTGAAAATGTTTCATATTCCCCAAAAGAGTGTCTTTGTTAATTCCCATATTCTGCACAATGTATTGTTTTAACCTGAGAGTAAAAAGTACAATCCTGAAAGCAGAGCATTAATTAAGGGAGTTGGTTTATTTGGAATGGCGCCTCACTGTGTGGTGCTCCAGGACACACACTCGCTGTGTTTGGAGTGGAAGTCAGCAGGAATGTCTCGCCTCATATTTAGGAGCATCTGAGCCCTCGTTACAATATTCATTACGATCTTAATGCGGTGTTCCTGATGCACGCGCATAGACCGAACCAGAGTAACTGCCTACCTGAGGAGTGATTTGAGGAGGTCCTTCAGCACTGTGCTGTTTGAATACACGGCTGGATTCCGGCCTGAGAGGTTCAGAAAACCCACCATAAACATGATTATTCAGCAGAATCTGCATGTCTTATATCATGTCTCTGTTCTTCTCATTCTGCTGACTTAACTGTAAAGAAAAGAAAAGCCAGAGTTGGGGTCCATAATTATTTATAACCTGAGGCAATATGTTAAATGAATGCAAAGAATATATATATATTTTTTTTTTTTTTTTTTTTTTTTTTTTTTTTGCTTTCATGGCATAACCAAGGTTCCTGAAACACTCTTAGCATTGTGCTCTCAGGTTAACTACACTTACGCCTAGTTTAGATTACAAAGGAGATGATTAGTTCTTTTGCAAACGAGTTTTATTCCTTCAGAGCGAAGAACAAATCTGCACGTTAGAAACACAAGCTTGTTTTTGCGACTCATGGATGTCTGTATAATACCAGATGCCCAGTATGTTTTCTGCTGATGCTCAGACACGCAGTTAGTTTCCACTAGAGGGGGAAAAAACTAAGTATAGTTTATTGGTACATTTGGAAATATTTTTGTATTTAGTACATCTGAGCAGTTAGGGTCCTTCAATAGTCAATATGTTTGAGAATAGTTTGCAAGCTCCTTTTGCAGGATATCAGCGGAGAAAGACACGTGTGTGTGTGTGTGTGTGTGTGTGTGTGTGTTAACAGCATGGAATATCTTCATTCAGCTACACCATTCGGATCAAATCTTGTGCTATCCAGTGGTCCCTAACCACCGAACTGCGGACCGGCACCGATCCGTGGGTCAATTGGTACCGGGCCGCACAGAAAGAATACATTATTTTTTACATTTTATTTAATATCTGATTCTAATTGGTTTTATTTTGAAAAATAATTGTATTCTCTCCACCACATCTGTCTATGACTCACTCTTGATGCAGGTCATGATGCTTCCCTTGGTCACATCTTGCCTATATCTTACCTATATAAATCTGCTGCTCCGGACGCTAACACATAATACATTAGCACTAAATTGAACTAAAAACAACTCAGTAGTTTCGCATTTTTTATTATATTTAGAATACCACACCTTAATAGCCAGGCTGTGAAAATATTGTCCGACATTAAACCGGTCCATGCCGCAAAAAAGGTTGGGGACCGCTGTTCTTTACGGACGGGTGTAAATGTAGAAACCGGATAATTGTCAAATTAAAGCCATGATTGTATATATTAGGTGTAATGCCGTTTTAGTCATTTTAAAATAAAATGAAAAAACAGGCACATTCTTTTTGTTTTTTTAGTTTGAATGATGCATTTATGTGAGGCTCATCCTAAGTTTGTATGTTCTGCAGATTTTGCTGTGCATTTTGTTCCTTTTGTTCCCTCACCCTTTTTATTTTCTCCAGGTCGGATCATTTCTCAAATCTCCAAAGTTCCCTATATGGATCCTTGGCAGTGAGACGCATCTCTCCGTGTTTTTCACCAAGGTGAGTTGCTGGCAAACGTTCTTTGAAAAATCCTGAAAATAGAAGGCACGAACAAAACAAACCGACACGTGAGCCGACTCGCATACTTACAGTTATACGTCAGCTGTTCTGTGTTTTTAAAACGTACTTTATTTCTTTGTAACACTCCCTGTTTCTAAGTCTGGCAGAGAGCAGTTGTGTCTCGCTCTTATTCTTACACAGCAGAACCTCAAAAACACAAGAATGTGCTCTCTAACAGATTTAATGCTGCCGACGTGTTTTGAAGAGAAAAGCAGGGGGAAAAAAAAGATAAGGGAGGGATTATGGACCAAGTATGAGCAAGAAAGCTTTTGGACTTATAAGGCATCCAGTGTGGTGCGTTTTGGCTGCCGGCCGCTCAGCGTGCCGTAGGGTTTTAGCACATCCAATTCACAGATTTTAGGAAGTGTGTGTAATGACTAACGCCAGACAGTGCGAATGTCGTCGGTTGACGGACGTAAGAACCAAGAATGGCGTTAACTTCCTTCTTGCAAACACGGCATCTCACTTATCTATTAGCACCCAATTTGTTCGGTTCGATGCGTGTATGTTTGTGTGGTGATAAAAAATGAATATGTTCTTTATAAGTGTAAGTTTGTCCCTGATGAGCCGGTGGCGACTGGCATGGAAAAACAGCTTAAAATAGCATAAGGAAGAAACCTTGAGAGGAACCAGACTCGACGGAACCCATCCTCAATCTGGGTTGCACCGAACGTCCATTTATTGCAGATATACAATGTTGTGGGGTGCAGTGATGGTGATGAGATCTGACTTAGGTTACTTACTCTATAAGGTTTGTGCCTTGTCAAAAGCAAGATTGACAGCCAACATTCATCACTGCCTTCCACTCAGAGCCTCTTACTGTCAGTGCATTAACATCATCTGGCGTGTGTGTGTGTGTGTGTGTGTGTGGCGACAGGTTTTACCTCCTGATCAGCAGAAACGCTTTTTACATGATGGTCTGTTTAAATGATTTAACACATGCACCATCTGCTTGTATTCAGGGAAATATTTTTCTAGGCTGTTTCTTAGTAATTGATTTAATTAGATTTATTTATTCACATATTTTCTCGTTTGATTCTTTGGCGATGTACAACACTAAAAGATAAGCAAGCAACTTGTCCCTTGGCCAAGTCAAGTTGGATGCTGCTATGAAAGTGTCTGTGTGACTGATTGAGTGTTTGTTTTGTTTTTTTGTTTTTTTTCTTCTTTTTAAAGATCACCTCAGTAGACTGTCCTTGAACTCTTATTTAGCCATCTGCAGGCATTCGTTTCCATTTTGAGGCCTGTTCAATGGACATTTTCCATAGTAAAAGCATATTCTAACTGCTGACGGTAGACACCTTGTATAATCCCTGCACACAAATGCTGCAATTAAGTGGCAAAGGTTTCAGCAATGCCAAGCCTAGACTTGTGTAAGTTCTGTCAGAGTTTCTGCATTAGAAATGCTAAATCTGTTCCCCTAGAGCCGTGTAACTCCATGGCCATCTGGCTAATTCTTTCCCCAGAGACACTTCCAGGGTCACTGAGCTGATCTTTGCACGACACGGAAATGCTCTTAGTTTTACCCTTAACAGAGCCGTTAGCCCCTTGCTTTCAACCCAATATACAACCCCCCTTTAACCCATCCAAGGCTGGTAGACTAATTAGCTAGGACTCGAGTATGAACGATGAGTAGGAGTCGGGCACTTCTTATGGCCAGATGTGAACATAAAGGTGATCTTTTTTTAATTTTATCTTAAAACTAGGTCTCTAATTAACATCTATCATTTGATTTGAGCTACTTTAGTAGAAAAAATAAGATTTTCTAGTGTGTATTGAATAGGGCACAAATAAAAAAGAGTAAAAAAAGGATTGGTTCATGCTAAATGAACTGTAAGTAATCACTCTTTACATCAGTGGTGAGCAGAAAAGCAATTTTAGAACGCACTGCCTCAAATCAGATGGACTGAAGCAGTAAAACCACGTCAGGTTCCACCCCAATCAACTGGGACTCCGAGGTGATAGATGTTGCAGACGCTGAGATTTTTCTAACACTGGGAATTTATTGGTTTTTGGAACTGGTTTGGGTTAGGCACCATATGGTCAATATAATACACTGACTTTGAACTGTTCTTTTAATGCTTCCCATAATGGTTTGGCAGATTTTTTTTTTACTTCTGAATTGTGAACTCAATAATACTGACCCTGAGAGGAAATTGCTTGCTGGATACATTAAACATAAAGGACACTTGCAAAAAGTTAACATCAGAAGCGATTGCTGCAGAAGTATGTTGTACGTTATATGTATTAAGTGTGTAATCCTTATAGTTGGAGATTAAATGGGATTGTAGTAATTGTATGAAGTGTTAAATTAGATTTCACTCCCATTTCCGAGGATTCTGGTTAAAGCAGTAGGTCTGGGATTGCTCTTAATGTGTGTGTTGAGTGCTTCTCCAGGTTTAGAGCGCGGCCTTCTAATGCTCTTTGTTCCTAACGCTGATGGATGCTTAGTTTCATTGCCAATAGGTGCAGGGTAGAAGGTGTGTGAGAGCGGGTGAGAGAGGTGCCTTTAATGGCCGTGCAGGTTTAATGCCTTTCTCCCTGTGGACAGGAGCTCATGTTGCTGTTTTAATGCCTCTGCTTTTAGCCTCTAATAGGGTTTGTGTTCCACTCTTATCTGATTCGTGTACACAAATGTGACGGACAATACACAACCGACCCGGTGAGGTCCCATGAGGGGCACAGGGAGAGCTTCACACACACACACACACACACATGCACCTGCTCACAAACATTGGACACTAGAGGAATGAGCTGATCTGGGAAAAGAAAAAAGTGGGCATTCACAGTTTTGTGCCTTTTTTTATATTTATTATTATACATTTTTTTAGCCAGTATGGTAGATATAGCTGTGTATAATGAAAAGTAATGTGATCCATCTGTGTCTTGAAGCAGAGGCCCCCTGTTTACACCAAACTCACAATCTGACTTTGTCACATACAAATCGAAAATGACACAAGAAGATACACCAGGTTGCGCCCTCGTGTCTGTCCTGCCACCGTCAGCAGCCGTTTCTCCTCTCAGGATCTCTTTTTATGCCGTCTCCTCTCTAGAGAGTGGCCACGAAGTGGTTCACGTCCCTCATTTCCTTTCCTTCTACCTCGCACAGTGTTATTTTCAGTGGTTTGGATTCAACCCTGCTGCTTTACTGTTTCCTAGTTTTGCCTTTCACAGGCATTTCTTTTCTTTTTTTTTTTTTCTTTTTTATATAGAAGGTGCAAAGAGACCGGTGCTGAAATTGTAGAATTTAGAAAGGCCCTCAGATTTTTCTTTCTTCCGAGCATGTCTCGGCAACCTCGGCTTCTCTGCAGCGTGTGAGAATGTTGTGCTTCGAATGATCTCAGCTCCCCTTTTCTGTCACCATGAATAGCATCAGTCAGCACCTGCTTCGAAACCCGCAGAGAAAAGATGCAGAAAGCATGCACCCAGAGCCTAAAAGGATGGGTCAGGAAACGGAAAATTATCGCGCCCGGTATTGCGTGGCATGGTTCAGGTTCCTCGCCGCACACACAGCGAGGCTCCTGGGGGCATTATGCTGGCTGACAGCTCGTTAATCTTATCTCTAGTTCGTAAGTGATCAGTTACACACAAACTGGCATCCGCTTGTCTTTTCATATGTGTGTTGAGTAGAGTCTTCTAGTAATAACTCAAATTTTATTGACGCAAACTGGCGCATATAATCCATATCCATCCCCAAGGGTCTAGTAACACAGAAAAGCCCAACTCTTAAGAGCGAAGAAAAGCTTGTGTTGCAGCTTTGAGTATGTTAGGATACTTTACTGAAGGAGAAAACGGAGCTATTGTGAATTCAGAGTGGGACACAAGATCAGAGGCAGAGACGATGTTAATAAGTCAGTCTAGCTGAGAAGAGGAAGTGGAATAAACAAGATGGGGGCAGCTTTTGAGTGTCACCTGTGTCGCTTCATGTTGTATCAGGTTTTTGAATGTTCAGTTGCCCAAAGGTCAAATTTCCCACTGAAGGTGCTAAGAGCTCTATTTAGACTGGTTACTGGTTACAAAATATCACTGAATAGCTCTAACAAAACCGATTTTGATGTGAACACGGCAAAAGTGGTTGTTTTGGCAGCCTATGAAACACCGACAGATGTTGCTGAATTCTGGCAAATAGTGATTAGTTTATTTTTTTATTAAATTTTTTAGTTTTTAATCCTTAAGATTCCCAATAAGTCGATTGCGATTAACCGTGCTAAAAAAAAATTAATAAATGATGCCTCCCTATGACATTTGCCACTTGATTGATGTACAGGGCAGCTAGTCGGAGATCTCTTCTCTTCTAAGACGCAGGTCACTACGCATACATGGTCAAACACGCTCGAGTTACCGCAAAACTCCCGCTAGTTAAACGACTTCACTTATTTATGTGACTCAGCCCGTTCCCAAATTATTCCCAGATCAAGTCGAAATACCGTTCCACCACGATCATCATTTGGAAGTCTGCTTGAGGCTGCCTACCAGCAGCTACTGCCCAGACTATGCAGAGTAGTTAAGGTCGTGACCATAAATGTATTGAATTGTTTTGTGCCCTACGGGTTTATGCATTTTAGTGGAACAATACTGTAGAAATAAAAATTAGGATGTATTTAAAAGTGGTCTGTGTGCAGCTTGTATAGCAGTACAGATTTACTGTTCTCTAAAAAAAATAAAATAACTGTACATACAACCATTATTGTCAAAATTGCTGGCAAGAAAAGTAAGTGCACCCTAAGTAATAACAGCTGTACGTCATGTAACCGTGCAAAGCCACATGTCCAATTCATCATGGTGAGGACCATACAAATTTGTGTATCTTGTATTCAAGCAGTTAAAATTCTCTCATACTGACCACTGGATGTTCAACATGTCATCTCATGGCAAAGAACTCGCTGAGGATTTGAGAAATAGAATTATTGCTATCCACCAAGATATCCAAGGCTATAAGATTGATGACACACTAAAACGGATGTACAGGGGCCACCGTCATACAAAGAGTTTTTGTAATAACCCAAGACTGGTTCCACTTGGAACAGATCTCGTAAGGGTCCATCCTCGTGCTGTGCGTCAGGTGCAGAAGCTGCTTGAAAATATGTCTTCGAAGCGGAAGGTCCGCTTGTCCGTGCTCAGACCATTTGCCGCACACTGCAACAAGCCCGTTTGCATCGCCATCATCCCAGAAGAAATCCTCATCTGAAGCTGGCTTACAAGAAAGCCGAAGTTGCTGAAGACAACCTGACCAAAAGCATAAATTATTGGAACCGTGTCTTGTGGTCTGACGAGACTATATAAAACCTTTTTGGCTCAGATGTTGTCCAACATTTTTGGTGACATCCTGGTGAAGAGGTACCAAGCCTTCAAGCATGGTGGTGGTAGCATCATGGTCCGAGTCTGCATGGAAACGTGGATTCTAACATGTACAGTGCCAATCTTTAGCAGAACATGATGGCATCTCTTCAGAAATGGTAGTGGTGTACTCACTTTTGAGATACTGAGCTGCAGTCCTGGAGATGCTCACAATTTGGCCCTTGTCAAACTCGCTCAAATCCTTACGCTTGCACAATTTTTCTGCTTCTAACACATCAACTTTCACTTCACCAGCGAGTCTGCATGGAAACGTGGATTCTAACATGTACAGTGCCAATCTTTAGCAGAACATGATGGCATCTCTTCAGAAATGGTAGTGGTGTACTCACTTTTGAGATACTGAGCTGCAGTCCTGGAGATGCTCACAATTTGGCCCTTGTCAAACTCGCTCAAATCCTTGCACAATTTTTCTGCTTCTAACACTTCAACTTTCCGGACATAATGTTTACTGGCTGCCTAATAAATCCCACTCACTAACAGGTGCCGTGATGAATAATCGGTTTTATTCACTTTACCAGTCATATTATTTGTATATATGTATAATATTTATTAAAGCATGAATAAAGCACGATGAATGCAGCATGCATTTCTGCTTGATTATTTATACTAAAATATAAATAAATAAATATAAAAGAGGCAAAATTAAAACCTTAAATGCAACGCAATGCAAACATTTATTAAGTTTACTCAGATATAAAAAAATAAAAATAAAATTTTTCAATTACTAAATGACAGCTAAAAGTCTAAGTCTAAAGTCTGACTAAATCCAGGATACTACAATAAGATCATATCTCCGTTACTGCCAGAATGAAATGTTCATCTCTTTTCTTTGCGTCAGAAACCTCGACCATATGCTTCTCATTTGCAGAGTCAAAACAATTTCAGACACTATTTGGTCAAGAATAGACAGAAATCTATACTTCTGGGTTATGTCACAGTGATGTGGAGGTACGTGTGCAGATGACAGAAATAGGTCTGATGTAGATTCTGTCAAAAACACTGCTTTGCTTGAGTAATGTTTTATTTTACCTTTTAAGGCTAAACGCTTCCACCAAGATGGTGTTCTTTTTTTTTTTTTTTTTTTTCTCTTTCTTTCTCATTTGGCGCTCCTGGAGTTACTCGGTCATTCTGTCAGATGCCTTGGCAAGCTTTTTCTCTTTTTATTTCCCAAAAGCTTTACATACAAAGATCGTATTACAGAACGTAACCGATATTATTCTTTATCTTTTTTGCATTCTGTTGACTAGGAGGCCAAAGTCTTGAGTGAAGAACATTTATTTATATTTTTATATGTATATTAAACATACAAACTACATTTCCAAAAGTATCAGGAAATGTAGGCATCGGCCATTAAAGCTGGAGGGACTTAATTATATACATGACATCTTTAGATGCGCATTCGAATTTGGAAACCCAAACCTGTTCCAGCATAATGATGCCCCTGTGCACAAAGTGAGCTCTTTGAAGATCTGGTTTACATGCTTTGGAGAGCAAGATCTTAGGTGGCCTGCTGTAGAGCTCTAATCTCATCACTACTGAACACCTTTGGGATGAATGTGAACGCTGACTGCATCCCAGGTCTCCTCACCTACATCAGTACCTGCCTTTTTGTGGCTGATGAACAGAAATATCTATAAGCGCACTCCACAATCTAGTGGAACATCTTCCCAGAAGAGTGGAGGGAATTATAAGAACAAATGTGGAATGCAAAGTTCAAAAATCACATACTTAGGACCAGGTGACCCAATACTTTTGGAAATAGTGTATATGTAAAGGCTACAGCTACCGATTTATTTAATCGTGTATTCGGAAGTAGTATTAAAGAGCAATACTAAATCTACAAGAGAAAATATGATCTCTTAACATAAGTTTTTGGTTTACTTTTTTAGAAAAAATCTAAAATTGCATAAAATAATGTATCTGTGACGACTAAACCCAATTTATTGCATTTAATTGCAATGTTACATAAACATGCAAATACAAATATATATAAATATAAATAAAAAAAATAATTGAAATATTACAAAAAAAACTTTCAAATTACTAAAACAAAAAAAAAAAGCTAAACACACTGTATGGTGTTTTCTAGATGTTTCCAAACTTTGAAACGATTTGAACAAAAGAAGACGACGAAGATTCCAGCCCTAGACCCTAGTGGTTTATCCCTATTGAGCCCTAGTATGGCTGCACAAATACCATCAGTTGATGCTGTTGATAGTAATGCAATACTACCAATATTGCATTTTTAGAAACTAATTACTATGTGCATGGGTTTTCTGCATTGATGCTTGACTGTTGCAGAATTCAGTCTCGCTTTCAGTGGACATACATTGCCAGATGTGCAGCTTTATACCAACAGAAATGTGTCTTTCCAATGTGCAATCAACTGAAATTGCCACATCATGTTTAACAATCCACCAAATGCAGGCTTGGCTGGAAGCACCTCCAGGAAGAAAGCAGAGAAGCCAAAGGAAACCGTACAGGCTGTGAAGTCGGCAGCTGTGAGGCGGCAATGATACCTACTGCACCTGTGTCTCTGCTCTTCAAGGAACATGCAGAGGAACTTTAAGAGCAATTTGATCACCAATTGTTTTTGTGACCAGGACATGTCTCTCGTCATGTTTTGGTTATATGTAGTCCTTAGTAGCAGCGTTCAGCGTCCTGATTAAACACTTTGAGGGAAATGTGAAAGATCTAACCACCAGTGTCTCAAGGAACCCCTGAACCACTGACACTGTTTCCTTGTTGCTTTCTGGTTTCTTGTGAGTTTATTTAGAAATTTCTTGCATTACAGGGTCTTCTTTATCCGTTTCCTGAAATAGATACCAGCTTTGACTTTCGCATTCAACAGCTAAGGAAAGTAGTCTTGAAGGTCCTCGAAGGACTGTCAAACAGTGTCTTTAAAAACCCCAAGCTGATGTGCAGTGCAGAATCCATTACATTTGCATTACTGCCATTTGGCAAACTCCCTTATTCTCCCTAATGAGCAGTTGCGGGGTAAGGGCCTTGCTCAAGGGCCTAGCTGGAAGGGTGCTGCTGAAATTTGAACTCGTCACCTTCTGATCCAGAGTCCAACTTCTTAACCACTGAGCTGCCACCATTAACTCCTTCAGCATAGTCCTGACACATTTGTAATCAGTTTTTTGAGTTCTGTGTCTCAATAACATTTTTAAAACACCAATGTCCTGCTCATACTAAAAGCAAAGACTAAGAGGAGTAAAAGTCCTCGTCAGTGATTCTGCAGGATAAACACCCAGGAGATAATTATTTGCTTAGGGAACAGGTAGAGCGGGATGAAAGCACGAGAGGCTGATTGTGTTCCTCAAAGAGATGTTTCTTTTCCCTCTTGATCGCTCAGACTGTCATTCCTGTCATGTTGTTTTAGACTTGTAAAGCGGCGAGTTTCCTGTCTTGTGTTTGCCAGGACAACACTGAATTTAGTGTGTGTGTGTGTGTGTGTGTGTGTGTGTGTGTGTGTTCCTGTCCTGTAGAATATTTCTGAGGCTCGGTCAGCAGCTTGTGTTGGCCGTACAAGCTCCTGTACAAAACAAATCCTGCCTCTCTAATCTCCTTCTATGGCGTCTTGCTTTTCTACTGCAGTCTTCCAAAGTGTGTGTGTGTGTGTGTGTTTGTAGGTGAACGTTAAACTAATAAAAAACAGACACTCGATACCTAAACCTCAAACTCCTTTTCAGCGCAAGATTCGAAAAACATCGCTCGGTAAGCTCGGACAGAAACGCGTTCACAAACACACATCTATTCCATTACGCCGCTGCTGTAGACGATAGCAAAGCCAGCCAGGAATGTTCATGACTCTGTAACCAAAAAAGCATTAAGCACTTTATATGACTTCATCATCTGGTTATTATGTGTAATCTGAGTCTGACTCGGGGCATTAACCTCATCTTTATTGTTCCCTAATATAAATCGGATTTCGCCATGGAGCTCGGGTTTGATCTAATGCTTTTACAGCGAAAAGCTTTTAACAAAATGTGCATGATGGAGAGTCAGAAAATATGGCTTTGTCTGACATTGCAACAACATTTTTTCAGGCTTGGTTTTGGCCTGCATGTATTTTTATTAGAGGCCTAAACGATTACACCAACAATAGTGTGTAATTGTTTGAGACGAAGCCTATTCGATACGTCTAGGTATTAAAAACAAAAATAAAAAATACATAAAGATCATACCGGAACCCGTGACCGCTCCAGGGTTTCTGCTGAATTTAAAAAAAGTCCTAATGTAAAATGCTATCTCTAATGCTCATTGAAATGCTCATTGGAAGCACTTAAGAATGTTTTTGTTTGTTCGTTTCCATGGTGATTTGTCCTCACACTAGTCCAAATATAATTTGCTGTATTACAACTACAAATGAGACCAGCATGCAACTGGCAAAATCAGCTTTCTGTTATTGGTGCAAATCTCGCATCCATAAAATGGATTTTATTTTTCAGCTATGGCGAAGTCGAGTTTAGCGAAACATTTTTTGACGGCGTGATCTAAGCCTTGAATTTCATTCTTGATTTAGTTGCCTTAGAAAGTGAATTTGTTTTGGTGACATCTACAGGAACACTGTACTCTCAATCCATAATCTCCTCTCCCCCCCAACTACTGCTTGTCCTGCATCACATGATCCAAGTGCCCATTCACACCTTACAGTAACATGCATTCTGGATGAGTGGACAGTTGACACGCACAGCCGTTCACCCCCAGGAATTATGATTATGTCGTCTCCATTTACAACTTTCCCGATCGTATTTCATCAATCGCTTCCACCGGAAACGGCGTTCGCACATTTATTGCGTCAGACTTCCGCTGCAGTTGTTTGAAGGCTAAAACGTCTTGTGTAATCTCGTCTCTCGTATCTTTTACGAGTCGCATTAGAGGTTTTAATCACGTGGTCCACGAGCGGAACTGAATGAATGTATGAAAAGCAGCTGGCTTTTAAAGCTGCTGCCATAACATAGCCATTAACCGTTAGCCACGAGGCAGAGCGCTCTACTATTCAGCATAATTACCAAACAGTCATGCAGCAATTACACTGTTCTTCTCTATTCCTCAGCTAGAGCGACGCTGCAGTTGATTCGTTTTTTTTATTTTGGTTGCTGTCCATGGAACAGTAAGAGACATTCAGGTTCACCTGAAAATATGTGGCCTTGTGCCTCCCAGACCACCTTTAGACATGTGGTCTGTTTGAGCAGATCAAAACGTGCCTTCAAGGCTCATTCTACCACTTGTTCTCCAATCACCCAAGGGGTTGTAAAGAAAAGAGCCGTCAGCCATCTTTTACATACTCAAGCTCACAGACGACCCTGATTGGCTGCTGCCTTGTTTGATGATCGCCTATCGCGTCGCTTTCATTCAGAGATCTCGGCCTATGCAATGCAATTAGTTTAGCATCACCCAGATCAGTTCAGATATCTTTTATTTACCACTCAGTTGTTTTTATTCCTTCAGGAGTAGGTTTACTAAGGAGCAGAACATTTCCAGCAAATTTTATATAGGGAAGTGTTGCAATATTATGGGAATTTACAGGAATTTTGGGGAATTCATTAGAAATTTTGGGAAATTTATATAAACTGTATCATATACATTTTGTTTTGGTCAAACTCTGACATGCATGCAAACTACTACTACGTTTGGCTGCTCCCATTAAGGCTCTCCATACGTCCCCATACCACTCAGTCCCCTACATGTTCCTCCTTCAAATTATGCGCCTGCACGTGCATGCAAACTAATACAGATTAAATAAATAACTTTCATTTAATTTTTATCACTTTTTTGTACAACAGCTTACATGCAGCTCAAGGAAGTTTTATGTAATATTTATATAATTAAAATGTCCAAGATGGTCCTTTTCTTTTGTTTGTTGGTAGTTTTTTTACAATATTTTGTGTGCAGGATTCAAGAAATAATCTGTGTTTATGTTATGGAGAAATGCACAACTCATGCATGGCCTTAAGCTCTGCTTGGCCGATGTTTGCACGAGGTTCATGTTTGGTGTTTGTTTGTGTGCAGACAGTCCACCAAGGCAGCAATGCTGAAATGGAAAAAAAAAAAACTTTCAAGACCAGATCTGTTTTTCATAAAAGTACTTTATATCTACATTTGCACAGCAATACAGCGCTCCCAGCGTTCCTGCCACTTCTGAAATATGTCCTGGAAGTCTACTTTTTTGAAGTGTGTCAAGCACCTTCTGATATTTACGCATTAGTCGAATCTGGCGAGTAGGGTGGGTGCGAAGTGTGATCACGTTTCTTGCGAGAAACTCGCATGTAAGGGGAGCTCAGTGACCGAGTGCGCATGTGGTCGGAAAAGCAGACGATGTAACACGTGTGGTCCGAATAGCACCAGTTTTACAGCTCCCGATATACAAAGAACTATGTCTTGGCACACTGACTTATGAGGGTCGGTGCTCCCTGTGACTGTGCATACAGCCTTGTGCTGCCATCTGCTGGCATGCCACAAAAACTAATTAAAATTTTTATAATAGTGAACAAAGTAGGCAATACTAGTAACAAAACATTTACAAACAAAACACGCCCACTGCAATACGCAGTGTTTACTGTCTCCGTAGTCTCCCGACTTTTCTGCCTCAAACAAAGGTAACATTCATTATAAAATAAGTCTTTAGTTAGGACTAGGAGTCGTTTGAGACACCACATCAGTTTAAAAATGTGAAATCTAAACATGAATATCTGACATTCAACATCAGACACTCAGGAGCTGCCCATATACCATAGCGATGTGTAGGAAGTGTCGACAGCGTCTAAACGGCTAAATGAGGGAGACGCCAGAGTTCCCGAATCAATTCTGTTGTTCTGCTATGCTTATGCTGTGTTGTGCTGTGATATGCTGAGGAAATCTCTCTCTCTCTCTTTTTCTTTCTCTATTTTTTAAAGGGCCTTTTTATAAAAAAAAAAAAAAAAAAAAGTGCTTTGTGCCTTTTTCTGTTTGCTTTGTGCCATTTTTAATCTGCAGTACTAAAGTTCAGCAGTAATACTATATCTTGACATTTTCAACATCTTTTTTTATGTCTCTGTGCACCGAATTAAAGAGAGTAGTATCGATAGCGGTACCAATAAGTATCAATACACATTATCAGTGATGGTACATTTACATGCTGTTTACAAGTAAATACGCCTTTTAGCAGTTCTGTTTACTACCCTCGTCCGACATCCTTCCCGATGCCTGGGGTTGTTATAACTCAGCAGAGCAGTCTGTAATTCAGGTGTGTGTGTGTGTGTGTGTTTGTAAGTGCATGTCTGTCTCTTAGGTTGTCTCTTATTAATGCTGACTCTGCAGTTTGGATTACAGACTCGTGTTTGCTTGGCGGCAGCAACATAAACAGCAATAAAACTTTAAGGATCGTTTCTTCCCCGAACAGACAGCGGGGATGCAAGTGTTCGGAGTTGTAAAAAAAAAATAATAATTGCACAAACGCCACGCTTATGTCATTGAAAGATATTTTTTTTTAAAGGTTTTATAGCTTCAATGTGTCGCGATTCAATTCCTGCTCGTTTTTATTTTCCCTCTCATTAAGCAAAAGTATCTTGACACGGTAGACTCGTTTCCCAGAATGCGATCTCAGACTATCGAAAAGGATTTAACGAGATGGCTGGTAACCGTCCGCTGTTCGCGCTCTGCTTGATTTCGATGGAAGTTAAAAATAACAAATCTTTTCATTACACGCAGGCCAAGAGTTCATTTTTCCAGCTGGCCTCGGGCGGTCATTTATTTCATTTTTCCAAGTGACTGTAGTTTTGTGTGTGTGTGTGTGTGTGTGTGTGTGTTTTTGTTAGAGAACATCCTCCAGCTGGTCTGTTTTGCTCTTTCGCTTTTACTCTACATCAATCTTCTGTTCTGCACCCTCTTCGTGTCCTCTTGTCCCTCTGATCTCCCGAGTGTCAGATGTGTATTTTATTTTTTAAACATTTGTGTCTGTTTTGCGAATGTTGTATGGAACCCATACTGTGCGAGTACACAGGAAATGTTTGTTGGCTTTTCAGTGTGTGCGCTTCGTGGTCGGCCATTTCAGTACGCGCAGTCCGTCCGCTCGTCTGCGCCCGTGGATCTGCACGTGAACGATACCGTCATGCTCAAGCGGTCACACACACTCTCGAACTGCTTTATTAGGAACACATGTACACCTGTTTAACCAATCACGTGGCAGTAGCACGGTGCGTAGAATCCTGCATTAACAGGTCAAGGGCTTCAGTTAACCTTGGCGTCAAGCATCAGAAGGTGAAAAACCATGCTGAGGAGCTCTGTGTTTTTCGGGCATTGGTTGTTGGGGGGCAACTTAAATACCAGTCTTTACAACCGTGGTGAGCAGAAAAGCATTCCCCCATAAGCAACACATTTGACATGGGCTACAAGAGTTTTTTAGGGTCAGTGCCTGTCAGCCATGTTGCTGTAGTTTTGTAATGAAAAGCTTTTAGGAAGCATCTCACTGAGAATAGAATTGAATTCCATTGTAAGTTGTGACGCTCAATTAAAAGCAGCGAATAGGAGGAAAGCACAGGAATTATGGATCCTCTCAGGATAGCTAAAACACCATAGTCTTTTCACCAGAACTTGGTGTTTAATCCACTCAGATGTGTGGATCGGGTGAAGAGCTGTCGAGATGTCTAACGCAGGCCAGATTTGCGATTCGAGGACTCCTCTCATTAACGTGTCCACACTACATACACATGAACACTAACATGCTTCCTAAACAATTAGATCAAAAGATCTGATGGAAGGATAGAGAAGAGTGTTTGGATTAGCATGTGTATGTTTTGATACTTGATTTCTTGGGTGGGATTTTGTTTGGAGGAAAAACATCTTGTCTGTTTTTATCATTCGGTTTGTTTTAGATAAGCTGCTGATGACTGAATTCAATCATACAGTGGCCTAGCTGTCTTTGAGTTTATACACTTGTAGCAAAACACGTGCACGCTGTCGAAGCCAAGGCTGGTCAAAGTGTTTTTCTGACCAAACTGAGTATTTGGGCGAAAAAAAGTAAAGAAAAAACTGATTAGAAAACAAACATTAGCCAGTTCAGCTTCTTTAGTCCAGTCAGATGCATTTATGACTTTTATTCAGTCTAAGGCATCTCATCAGACCAGGAGATTTCCACAAGACTCTAGACATTATCCATTAAAGTGGAAGATTTTTTCCTCATAGACTTTTATAGGGTTTTTCCATTTTATAGACTTTCTCTGGTCTGATTAGAAACTGCGCACACCTCCACACACCACTAAATGTTGGTACAAGATTTTAGAATTTGGCATGATCGACAGGCAAACAGAAACGCATCCTTTTCCTGATTGGCTGAATGTTTGTGCTCATTGGCGCATCAACAAAAACTAACCACTGTGTTTTTTCCGTAGCAGGTTGAATACAGGTTTGTTTTCACGACCTGAGGAGAGAATAGTTTATCGAATCCTGCTTGAATCATGATTACAATCACTTGGTATAGTATGCATTCAACATGCTACCAGGGTTCCTATGTATTTTTGTAAAGTAGGAAAAAGTATGGAATTTAATTTGAGTGATTTCCAGGTTTAGTTTAGGTTGGATTAGTGTGGAAAAAATAACATGTGTTGCCATACTATTGCCCTATTTGTTTTTTTTAAATATCAAATTAAGAATTTGTATGTATGTATGTATTTTATTAATCCAGATACAAAAAAAAAGTGTCCACACTTTTTCATTTTTCAGTCGTTTTCCAAAAGTTGCTCATCCACACTAAACTTTCTTTCGGCTTCCCTCATTAGGGGTCGCCCCAGCAGATCATCCGTATTTGTGATCTGCATGTTCGATTTGGCACGTATTAACCCTCCACATTTATCCGGGCTTGGGACCGGCACTAAGAGTGCACTGGCTTGTGCAACCGTAATGACTGGGTTAAAAATATATATAAAAATAAAACGCTTACGTCCCTGTACTGCGTTTTTTCCCCCTGCCGTTTATTTACTTTCCGGCTCATTGAAACATCACAGCAATGACTAAAAACGTGTCATCGTGTTCAAAAGCCTCTGTTTTACTCAGTCCACAGTGCCATAAAAACAACTTGGCTTTTTCACACCGGTCATAAGTGTGGTATGTGCTTTTTTTTTTTTTGAGCATCGCATTCTACATTTTGTCTCAGTTTGTTCTAATAATTCCCTCCACTCTTCTGGGAAGATGTTCCACTAGATTTTGACATGTGCTTGTGGACATTGATGCTCATCAGCCACAAGGGTGCTTGAGTCAGGTGCTGATGCAGGTGAGGTGAGGAGCGCTGGGGTGCAGTCAGCATTCACGTTCAACAGAAAGCTGTTCAGTAGAGTTGAGATCTTTCTCTCCAAACCAAGTATCTTCATGAAGCTTCAATTTTGTTATATCGCCTCCAAAGAAATCCAATACAATCGAGTGCCTCAAGCTCAAACAGTTTGGAGAAGAACGCATATAGCAGGAAAGGTCAGGTGTTCTAATACTTTTGTCTCTATATATTTCTTACATTTTATTTTTATTTCACTTAAATTTTACTGTGAGTAAATGCAACCGAACAATTTTCCTGTGGAAGCAATAAAGAATTCTGATCCTGAGATGTGAAAATGGAGCATGACATCAGCATCATCCCCCATGTAATAATAAATCTTTTTATTTATTTATTTATAATATATATTTTTTTGCTACATGTCACTGTGCACAGCTAGCTAGCTCACTAAATTTGCTAACATGAGACAGATCAATTAACACATGATTCTGAAAAATATAGGCTACTTTTTAATTGATTTGTGAAAGCATTATATAAAAAATTGACTCTCTTAGGTATAAAATCTCTTCTCAACCCCCATCTTAGTTTGCACAGTTAACCATAGCTGGCAATATGGCACTATTCCTAAACATGAAATATGGAAATTTATGGAAATCCAGTTTTGGATTTTTACGACTCTTTTATATATATTTATATATAAAATTCAGTCACAGTATTTCTTGTTGATCACATTCTTAAAAGGAACCTTTGCTATGCTCTAAGTTCCTAGTAATGTTCTGTGCAGGCTGCGAGGATGAAGAATCCTTTTAATAACATTCGTTGTCGCGTTATCTCTGCCTGTCATCACCAGTAAAGAAAAGTTCTGGACAAATGAAATCGGAGACGTCCTCGTCCTTGTGCTGTTCAAACTCCGCTCAGTATTCTTGTGTACACAGTAAATGTGCCGTGCCCCCCGCTTTAAGATTCTGACCCCCAGATTGTCTGAATCTGAGTGATTTGTCACTGCTCGTTGCGCGAAGCCGGAGCGTTGACGCGGTTAAGATGTTGAAAGGGCTCCGTTCCAAATCGGCAAAAAAGATGGCGTCCGTTCTGCTCTTTTAGAACACCACAGCTGTTCACTGTCTGGAGACGGTTACTTCTTAATCCACAATTAGACGTTCAAACATTTTTATTTATTTACAGCGCCGATTTCTTCAGCACTCGCTGATTATGATTATATGTGGCTTTTGATATATATTGTCATTAAAACGAATCTAAACTGTTTCAATGGAAAAAATTGCTTAAGTGGTGTTTATTTAATCGACTTTGCAAAATTGCTGACAAGCCTCCTTTTTTTTTTTCTCTCTGTTTTCAGGAGATGTCTCTGGTGGCCCCCGAGTCCCCGTCAGAACAGGCCAGAAGAGTCTTTCAGACCTTCGATCCGGAAGGTAAAACAATCCCAAAGGAAGACTCGCAGCTTAACTGTTCATTTTGTATTTAGGAAAATGATTTACAGTTAAAAACAGTTTAAAACGCTGGAGATCAGTTAACGAGAATATGAAGAAAGACCGAGAACGAGGGTTAAAGATATGGGTATGGACTTGAAGTGTCTAAGGTGTGGAGGGGGGGCCCACTTTTCTTTCATATGTTTATTTGCCTCACTGTCTGTCAGAGTGACTGAGAAAAAGCAACATTCGCTCTGTTTATTTTCTTGTTTCAGGCAGAATAGACACCCAGTAGACAAAAAGCAGCCTGTCAGATTTTGTGATTTTAAACGGTCTTTAAAAGGGGTTTCCTCCTTATTTCCACAATGAATTATATTAAGACCGGACAGCCACTGATTCTCCCAACCAGGATCAACTCATACTGACTGTTTACACGCAGCACTATTCATAGCATAAATTCTGAATGAAAATGTTGAATGGAAAAAAAAATCATCATCAATAAACGTGTTCTCTGCACCATTCTAATTTTCTGCCTCAATACAATCCAGATTCTTCAATATAGATTCTTCTGCATATAGATCTTCTATAAAGTAACACTGAATCACACATAACCAACTCGAACGAGCAGACCTATATACAGGACAGCACACAGAGCGGAAGTACAAACGTGCTGCAGACTTGATGCAACATCACAGTAATATTATATATTATGTTACATAATTTAAACAGCATTAACTCCTACAACACTTTGAACTACTGGAGCTTGTCTGATGGTTCGGACCACACCGGTCAGCCTTCGCTCCCTACATGCATCAATTCACCACTGTTCCTTCTTGGACCACTTTTAATAGATACTGACCACTGCAGATCGGGAACATCCCACAAAAGCTGCAGTTTTGGAGATGTCATCTAAACATCACACGACATCATCATTTGGTCCATAGGACGGGGAAACGCATTAGAGCTTCCACTTCCCTGGTGGTCTAGCAAGTGAACTTAGCATTTGTGTATCATGTGTATGTGTTCCTGTAGTCAAAAAAAAGCCATGTATCTAATTAACACGATCAGAAAAAGATCCTCTTAACCGATGCATGTAATTCGCTGTAGATTACGATCCTATCGTTGTTTGCTCATCACGTGTGTTTGTGTGGATCTGTTTTTGCCATTTGTGCAAGTCGAAGTATTTTCTGCAGGTCTTCTTTATTTACTGCGCACAGTATGGAAGCCTCGGTACCAAAGCTTTCTGAGAGATCAGGATGAGGAGTTGAATAGAGGGAGAAATACAGTATATCAGAGGACAGAATGGGGGGTAAGGGGGATCTTTTAGCCTGCAAATAAAAAATGCATCTGGATTTTTAAACTAGCATCACCCGGGACAGTCATGTGACTTACGGTTATGAGGCTGTAAGGACGTTAAAACGACAAAATGTTAAGGCAGCCTAATGAAACTTTCCAAATCCAAGCGCACTCTAAATAGTCACAAAAACGGAACGCCGGTTGAAGTTGAATAATGTTTTTTACCCCCCGAATGACTGGATGCCCATTCGATGTCGTACATCTTTTATCAGAACAGCATGTAGCGTCTGTTTCGGTTTCATCCGAGTACAATAGCGATTGTAGGCCTCAACCTCAAGCAATGCTCGCACACATGCAAGCCGAAAATGTGCCACAGAGGACGTTCTGTAAGTTTCAAAACTCAATGTGATGTAAAAGAAACTGTAGTTTTACATTTCTTAATGGAGCCACGACAAGCTTGTGATCACTGGAAATCATACTGTAAGCGCTCTCCTGTAGCTCTGTGTTTTTTTGGTGCTTTGAGCTGATTCTAAGATGAAAACTGCATCTATCTATCTATCTATCTCTATCTATCTGTGTAAAAGTTTGGATACACTTAGTGCTTTATTGTTTTTGAGACACATACATGTTCCTTGTATGAAAGAAGTTAAGGTTTTATGGACAGTGGAGTCTTGCAATGGGAAGTAGTAGCTTCGTGACCTTGAGGTTGGACTTCTGATTAGAAGGCCATGAGTTCAAATCCCCGTCTACTAAACTGCCGCTTGGGGCCCTTAAGCAAAGGCTCCTAACCCTCATCTGCTCACTTGTTTTAATGTGATCTTCGTAAGTCACGTTTTTGACAGGCACTGTAAGAAAGTATTTTTATCTGCATTAGCATTTGGTTGACCTTTTAGTTTTGGGGATTAAGCACAGCAGAACAGTAAAAGAGCAGTGGGTACAGAACTGTTAATATTTATAAAGAGATTTTTGAGTTTTCCATTATAGTGTAAATTCATTGTGGAAATTGCAATAGAAAGACATGTTCTTTCTCTCTCTTTTTTTTTCTTTTTTGGAATTACATAGATTGTTGCTCTGTTGCACTGCAGGATAAAAGAAACATTTCTATAAATCTCTGACTAATGGCATGCTTGGCATTGTAACAGAAACAATATATTTTTCTTTCAGAACAGAACCATCTCCCCCTCTATTTCTGTGTGGGGTAAATTCAGAAGCTCAAAATGTAATCTAGAGATCGATAGAGAAAGATAAGCTGCAATGTTTTGGACCTGCTTTAATGCAGGGTTCTGGTGTAAAACTAGAATGTAATATCATTTGTTGTTCAGTGTAGGTTGTGTTACAGTGGTCTTTAGGTTATGTCCACCTTTTGAAAGGATTTTTACCTGAAAGCAGGAATTCCCAGACAAACAACAGCAAACAACGACAATTCTTGAGTCTTGTGGCAATCGATCAATCTGGATCCCCGAGTGAGATCCGTCATTTGGTGGTATAAACAGAAATCTTATAGCAATAATATAGTATCTCAGGAAAATCGTGTAGTTGGGCTTCTCAACGCAGGTCAGAATCTTTCTTAAATAAATATCTATAGTTTTATCAATCTCAATAAGTTTCCATGCAAAAAGTAGATGTTTTTTAGCTTAAGCAACAACTAATAGCACCTCTGTTATCAGTATAAAAAGTTCCATAATTATTTCATAGAAACACAAAAATATTTAACAAAGAACAACAAAATTCTAACCATCGACTTGCATTGTATCTCTTACACTCATTTCTCTGCAATATAAACTCTAGGAGTATGTACACAGTATAGACAAAGGTATTGGGACACTTGACTTTTCCAAACATATTTGGTTCTTCCCCAAACTGTTACCACCAAGTCGGAAGTACACGATTGTACAGGATGTTTTTGGTCGAATAAAATTTTTCCATCACGTGATCTAGGAGACCTAAACCTGTTCCAGCATGACGATGCCCCTGTGCACAATCTGAGCTCCATGAAGAAATGTGTTGATCTTTAATGGCCTGCGGTAGAGCTGTGAACTCAAATCTAGCTTTTGAGCTGAATCGGAACGCTGACTGCACCCCAGGCCTCCTCGCCTCACCTACGTCAGTACCTGACTTTACCAAAACCCTTGTGGCAGCACACTCCAAAATCTGGTGGAACATCTTCCCAGAAGAATAGAGATTATCAGCAAACAGGAAAGAAATGTCACGTTCAGAAAGTGAATACAAATCTTATGGGCAAGGTGTCAACAAACCTTTGTCCATATAATGTATATTTATTTCAAGCGCTATGTGAAGAAACCTCTCACCAAAGTTGAAGAACTCAAGGAGCTTCATTGGAACTGTGAATGAAGAACTGTCTGCATTTACTTTAGATGAGCAGGTGATTAGTTTGTTAGGTTAATCAATTGTCTTTTTACCCAGGATTGAAGATCTCTTTGTTGTGCACTAAGGCAGAGTATATTCAGTATACTGAAAAATGATTAAAATCTACAAGCCAGATTTTCAAAGCAAAAGTGTTAGAACAGAGGTTTACTGGGAGAGAATGACTATTTATTCTGCTGAAGACGGTGTTAAAGAAAATGGCAATTCTGTCACCAGAGTGCAAATACTTATAAAACATTGTGAGCATTTCAACAAAAACAATGCTTCTTTTTTCAGAACAGGTTTTTTTTTTTTTGTCTGATCAAGAGTCTGATAGAATCTTTTACAACACGCGTTTGTGCGCCTGCTTGAGAAGTACAGAGAAAGAAGGTAATGTTGTGGACGAGGTGTAACTCCTTCCTACAGAGGAATTACCATTTAAGTAATTAACTTTTTTTCTATTATATGTACAGTTTTCAAATCGCATTGGCAAACTTTGCTCAAATTGAAATATCATTCTCGTGTGCACGTGTGTAAATCAGGGTTTAAAATATTTGGTGGCAGAATTTAGACACGTTATTCCGGATCCCACCACGGCGGCTTTCTCCCGAGGTCTTTCACGATCAAAAGATCGTTTCAGGATCACACCATGTGAGCATTCACATCTTGCTGAGAAAATAGATGCCAATTATCTCCTGCATGTGATTCAGAGCTCAAAACCACAATTTTGTTTGCTATAACAGAAACCTTGTTTGTTTTTTCTCCCACTTGTTTAATTTAATGTACTTCACTACTAGCCCTTTCAGGTGACCAAACCATAAGACTGGGAAGAACCTTGGAGTATTTATTTTCATATAAATATGTCTGTCCTGGGAAAGTTGATCCATGGAAATTATTTAAATAACTACACATAAAAAAATAAAAAAAATTCAATGTTCTACCATGAGCTTAATTATTTTATTTAATTGTTTTTATTATTGAGTCAAACATATCCCCAGTATCATTTCTCCCATTAATTGAAATATATTAGTGATAGCTTTATGAGCATGATAAAGAAAAACTGCTAAGACAAGCATAAATCTTGTCTTACGGTTCACTGGTTTTAGGCGTCTTCTCATGTTGCATGGATTTAGAGAAAGATTCAGGGTTAAGTTTCTTCATACCTCATTCTCTCTTCTTTTTTTTTTTTATTTTATAAATGAATAACCCCTAGCAGTAGGACTAACCATATGTTTCCTATCTTTTTTTTTCTTTTCTTTAGATAACGGGTTCATTCCTGACACACTGCTTGAGGACGTTATGAAGGCTTTGGATCTGGTCTCGGAGCCGGAGTAGTAAGTTTCTGCATAGTTGAATGTAATGTTTTCTCTGATAACAGTAGTCGGATGTTTTCTGTGTGTTTTGGTATCCATAATGAGCGTGTGTGTATACAGTATATATAGTTGTGTATGTATATAAGAAGACGCACCTGCAGTCCTCCTCGGGACGCCCCGGTGTCTTTTGCTTTTGGTTCCCGTTTCCTCTGGACGGTCTACAGGATGAGAAGCAAAGCAAAGGAAAGAAAGAGAAACGGAGGAAAATAATCTCCCTCTTAAATCTCAGCTCTGTTAAAGTGATACAGAAGGTCCAGAGGGGTCAGCACATTCATCCAGACTCAGATCTTCAGAGCAGGCTTTCCCTGTAAACACACACTCCAGAACAGAATGGCGGCGGGCCTTTGAAACTCTCACCTCATAAACAGCTCATTTCTAGGGCTCGCTTTAGTCGGCAAGATTCCACGGCGCAGTTTTTTAAACCAAAAGATCTCATCATGAAATTGCACACCCTGTTATGTTCTGTTTAAATAAATATAATAAATATAGTGTACATGAATTAGACACTTGGCAAAATTGGTTTATCAGGGATCCCTTTAAAGGACGGCATCGAATCGGAGCAACTCCAATACATTTATATGGATATCAATCTGTAATCTTGCTTTCAGCCTCGGAAAAAAATAAAGTAAGAGTTTATCCATTTATTGGCCTATAGTACGCCTATTTTCTGCCCCGCAATACACAGTAAATAAGTTCTTTAGTACACAAACAATAAGCATATTAGAACGATCACATTGGATGTACTTTGCGATCGGAACTACTACCTGAGCTTCTGTCAAAGGAAACCAAACAACACTTTCTAACCAATCAGAATTAAGAAATACAAATCATCTTATCTGTAGGGTTTCTAGCTGCTTGAGTGTGGTTGCGCAACCTTTGCAAATCATGCTTCCTTAAAAAGCAACAGTCCGCTCGTTTCAGAAATCAGCATACTTGTGTTCAAAGAAAGCGGTCCCAGACATTACTCATGGCTATATATAACTTCTAAACTTCTATTACTGGAAGTCATAATTTGGCATTACAGCGCAGTATTGCAACACTTCAATTTTTTTTTTTTTCTTGTACAAACATTTTTTTTTTTTTTACATGAACACACCAGATATACAGTAATGTAATGTGTGTATAGAGTATAAATCTTTTTTTTTTTTTTTTTTTTTTTTTTTTTTTTACCCCCCCTCCTTTTTTTTTTTTTTTTTTTTTTTTTTTTAAACCAGTGTCAATCTGATGAAGACTAAGCTGGATCCAGAAGGACTAGGAATCATTTTGTTGGGTCCATTCCTGCTCGAGTTCTTCCCCGATCAGGTAACGCACAGTATTCGGCATTGCGCCAACACGTTGTTCTTGTTAGTTGGTGAAACGTCTAAGCTTACAGATTGGAAGAGTCAAAATCCTAATACTTCCAGACAGCCTCTGTTTGTGTATGGGATTTATGCACAATTGAAACATTGATTTGTTTGCACCCTTTTAAAGGGGCTGTGGCTTGAACATGTTTTTTTTTTTTTTATGTTTATCATTACACCATATAGACAATTCAGCCATATGTATGTCGCATTTTAGCCCATGGGCCGAATATTCGGGTGAAGACGGGGAAATAGAAAGCGGCGCTTATATTTACTGTTGCAGCTTCTCTTGCTGCGTGTTAAATAGATCAGGGGTTTGGGGATACATTCTGGCAAAATGCCTCCATTTGCTGTTTCATCAAACAATCGAAGCTCGATCAGAAACACGCACACGCTGCTGTAGTTGTGTCAGCGCTACACGGCTAGACTGAGTTATTTGGCTGCGTTTCGGGGTCTCAGCGATGCATAGAACTAGGCTCCGGGACTTGTTGCTCGCTAGAGCCAAAAAAACGCAGGACTTATGCTTGTTTGATCTGGCCCTTGTGCTTTCGGTCCAGAAAAATACTTTTCATGTTGCCTGAGTGGCATAATTTCATTCACTTTGATTAGTTTGTGCTGGACAGAGATCTTTTGGCATTTTCTCCAGAATGGGGGAAAAAAAGCATTAATTAAAGGGAGGTCAAGTCAGTCAGTCTCAATGATGCTTTTATTTGATGGCTTTCACCCACACAGTTCATTACATCTACTTGTTTTACCCACTTCAATCCACCTGATTTGAATTACGGTAGATTCGATCGATCAGATCTGTTCATGTGTGGAGAGACTGAGATAAAGAACGACTGCATGTGGTTATCTTGAAGGTGGTCTTGCATTTAAACACACACACACACACACTTAAGTATCCTCTTGCCATTGCAGGACTCAGGGATTCCAGACTCATTTCCTGTGTACCACTACAACGGCCTGAAGCAGTCCAACCACAATGAGAAGGTAACACGCACGCACAACCTCACCCATATCATGCCCATGCACATTATACACACACACACACGTACACATTAGCACCAGTCGTACTCCTTGATCTTAGCTGACCCCCCGCACAGCTTTGAAAGTCGTCTAAATGGGATTATTATTAAAACAATGTTTGTGTGTTTAACTTCTAACCCGTTTCAGCAGCCTGCTCACTTCTCCACTAGTCTCCTAAGAGTCGGTCAGTTGTTTCTGACTTCAATGGTCGACTGCCTTTGAAGCCCCTTCTTGACGACACATTCATTAGCATACGACGATTAAGCACTCGAGGAGGGTTGTGCCGTGTTAACGTCGGAGGAGTGTTTTCCTGGTTTATGTCCCAATTTACTCTTTCTAGCAGACGACTGTCTGCACTGATGGTACGAGACGAACATCCTTTTGATCCGTCAGTCGTTCCTACAACCGTGTAACGTAGAAGAACGCAATCGTGCAAAATCAGCATGGTTTTTTTTTTAAGGACAGTGCAAACATCATTGTCAACAAACGTAGCCACGGGTCCGAGAACAGGCAGACAGTGTTAACAAACGCATAGCTTTATTTATATTCGAGGCACAGATCCGAAGTCAGAAAACATGGCCTGAAAGTTATTTGATGGAAAAATACATTTCGACTTTAAATTGATAAACTATAGAAAGAGAGATGATTAAAATCGAGGCAAAAACCATTCACGGTGATCAAATCCAAACAAAAGGCATGGAAGTGCATTTGCACTGTATGCTGCAAAGTGCAGTGTGCACTAAGTGGGTATTACCTGACAATACACAAGTCGCAAGATATAGACGTTGCATCTTAAAGCTTTTTTGTTATACTGCTGAGCATCAAAAAAAATAGAATTCTTGCTGAATATGCGGTGAAGCCTTTGGCGCTATTAGGTGCCACCCAGATGAGGCTGGGTTCCCTTTCGAGTTTGGTTTCTCTCAAGGTTTCTCAAGGAGTTTTTCCCTTTCCACTATCACCACTGGCTTGCTCATTAGTTAAATAAATAAATAAAAATGTATAACCTACACCGACCAGGCACCAGACATTAAAACCTTATGGCCAGTAAAGTGAAGAACACTGATCATCACTTCATCATAGCACCTGTTAGTGAGTGGGATATATTAGTCAGCAAGTGAACTTTTGTCCTCAAAATTTTGACGTGTTAAAAGGAGGAAAAATGGGCAAAAGTAATGCTAGACGTCTGAGTCAGAGCATCTCTAAAAGTGCAGCTCTTGTGGGCTGATCTACAGTGGTCAGTATCCATCAAAAGTGGTCTAAGGAAGAAACAGTGGTGAACTGGCACCAGGGACATCTGTAACTCAAATTGCAGAAGATGTTTAAGCTGTTAATGCTCGACAGGTCGGGACCGTTTTGGCAGCACAAGAGACATCAACTCAATATTAGGCAGGTGGTCATAATGTTACGCCTGATCAGTGGCCATAAAGTTATTCCTGGTCGATGTATTTATCTCAATAAAGATGCTTTGGAACAATGTCTATTGTCATCCCAGCCAGTTGCACTATACTGAGCAGAGATGCTTTAATACACATTTCCAGACAGAGTACAAGTTTTTTTGGTACTTCTCTGTGCCACTATTGAAATAATTCAACCGACGTAGAATTAAACCATCAGGGCCATCAAAGAGTCCATTATTTAGCTCTTTTTGCTTGCATTAAGTTACTTTTTAGTACGTAATGTCATTTAAAACTGCGTCTTCAGTGTTGGGCCATCGAATGCGTCTTACTTCAGGAACAAAAGTGGCGAAGAAAGTGAATTGAAGCATGCATGTGTTAGTGCCCACTGAGTTGATCTTCTCGCTCACGTGGCATTTGTGTGAATGCAATACACAAGATGTGCTCGTTTTAACAACAGGGTTTCCATGAAGTCTTCAAAAGTCTTCAAAAATCTACAAATAAATACTTTTAAGCAGATCTTTTTTTTTTTTCCGATGTCCGTTTAACGATACTTCTGATTCTCATTGAAATGCCCACGCAGCATGTTTGTTTCCTTGGTGTTGTAGATCTTTCTTTCGCCAGTCCAAATATAAATAGGATTTCAAATTTCGACTATAGGGAAGTGCAAGTTTAGCAATACTTAGCTTGAAATAAGATATCAATTTAGGGCTTGATTAAGGCCGGTTTCTAACAACGTATTTGTGTATGTTTTTAATGTGAGATTGGTCATCAATTAAATTTTTAATAAGGTCTAATAGTCTTAAATTTGACTTGGTGAAACCTGCAGAAACCCTGAGTAAGCACTTGCTGCATGATGACTCAACCATTAAGAATTAAACAACTAATTCAGTCAAATGATGACAAGGCTATAGTTTAATGAGTAGCTTCCTAATTAGTAAGTCATGCTACTCCCTCACCCTGGCTTGTAGAACTTTTTTATATTTGTGAAGCCTTTAATTACGAGTGGGTGCACTAGACAACTTCAAAACCGTTTCAAAATCACTTTGGCCTGTAACTTGTATATTATCTCAAATCCAACCGTCAGCCAGTGACGGACGTGGGAGTTGTTGCCACTTGCCAGTCACTGCTCATAGTTTTGATATTCTTAAGCTGGGATCCTCATCGCTTACTGTGACCAGTAGCAAAGTGGTTTCCCCCGACCTTGAACTGAGGGCCCATTTTCCCATTTTCCACACACTTACCTATAAAGAGCCTGATGGCATTAACACACTATCCCAAGAGTAAGACACACACACACTGCCTGCCTCGTATATCAATTTATCCGTGTGTGTGTATGCATAAACATGCGACCTCTGACTTCCAGAGGAAGTACGAGAGATTGAAGGCTGCCCGTTCTTATTCCAGACAAAGTATCGTCAATCGTGTGTAAGGAAATATGCGTACATATGTACACAGGGACAGGAGATGTGTGCAGCGTACTGAGAGACCTGTGGCAAGTGCATTAGGAACATCGCTTTTAATCTGCGGAGATTCGAACGTGAAGTCGGTCTCCTCGTAAAGGCAGTTGCTGTGTTACCGGTTTCCAAGGGGACCATGCTAAAAACGAACCTCCAGAACACGGATCGCTTTTCTGGAGAAGTCATTTAGGATGAAGTGTCCATGGTCTAGCCATGAATCAGGTGTGTTTGGCTTCTGCTAATATTAAAATAACCCTTCTCATTCACTTTTTTGAGAGAGAGATTAAAAAGTATGTAAATGTATTCCATAAGACTTCTGCACCTGTCAACAGCTACTTTGGCCTTCATGTCCAAGCTGCTCCAGCTGTCTCTGGTTTGAAGGTTGCCTTCTCCAGACTGCATGATTTAACTCAAGAACTTTGAGGATGGATTTGGACTGTAATTAAAATCAACAGTCTACTACCGTGGTTGAGGACCAAATGAACTGTTGCATGAACAGTTTTGCATGTAATCGCCCATCACTGTGCACCTCAACAATGATGTAATAATTGGAATGAATAGACATTACAATTCGGTGCCACTAAGATGAGGATAGGTCCCTTTTTGAGTCTGGTTTCTCTCCCGCTTACTTCCTCATACCATCTCAGGGGAGATTTTGCTTGCCCCAATCGCCACTGGCTCACTTATTAGGAATACAATTATAATTATAACGAACACACTTATAGGCACTAAACTTTATAAATCTTTGTAAAGATGCTTTGAGAAAATGCCCATTTTTAAAAGTGTTCTACAGATTTGAAATGTTTTTTATTAAACTCTTTCCGTAGATGTTTGATAGGATTCAGGTCATGGCTCATAGAAGCTTCGGAACAGTTCAGTGTTTTATTCTTGGCATTTCCTGGGTGCTTTGAGCTGTAAGTTCTGGGTCATTATACTGTCAGAGGACCTCAGCACTCCTCAAGTTTCGGTAGGCTCGGGATTTCATTATTCCCAGCACAAATCTAGCGTTCCCGATGCCAGATACAGCAAAGCAGCCCCAAAACACACTCAAGCCTCTTCCATGTTTCACAGTCGGTATTGCGTTCTTTATTTTTGAACGCTTCATTTTTGCATCTATAAACATACCGCTGATGTGCCTTGCCAAAAACTTCCATTAACATTCTTTGGGTTAGCAATTGCTTAAGGACCAAATTAATTTGAAACGCCACAATAAAAGTGACACTTGGACCACCAATGAATGTGTTCATATCTGTAAACTGTAGCAACGCAACTGTTAATTCTTGGCACACAGGACACCGCTGTGTGTTTCACCACTGTTTTCACTGTTGCCAGAACTAGCATGTTTTTAGTTATATACAGAAGGTGGCACCAGAATTCAAACAAACAACTGTCTCTCTTTCACTAGGCAGCCCCTATGCTTTAATAATAGTTAGTTTTATTATTACGAATGTAATTATTACCCAAAGCCTTAACTACTGCGCCACCCCTCGACCCCCCCTACCTAACCCCTCCTATTCAGACGTTTGGGGGTTCAAGCCTTGGTATCACTGAGCTGCCACTTTTTGCCCTTAACCCTCTTCCTAACATTTCCAGAATGTGAAGAAATAAATTGTCTGTGCTGTAAAGTACATTTGACAAGTATAAACCACCTTTCTTTTTTTTCTTCTTAATATAAAAACAAGCAAATTCTTTCACTAATGATTGCTGCAGTCATCACTATGACCAGTGTTTCACTTTTTGTATTGTTTTGGTCTCATCAAGCGTATCATACAGTACCATCTATTTCCAGACTAATCGTGTTTCTACAAATACAAATTCCTTGTTGCCCTGTTTGTGCACTATGGCCGGCTCACAGACAGGCACTGGAAATTCTCGTTTGGAGTCTTGACGCTTATTCTAATATCTCTGAATCATAAATAGTTGGCTGCACTAAAGGGACTGTGGCCAGCAACAACCAAGTATAACAAGTGTCTAAGGTTCCTTATAAATTAGTAACACCGAGGTCAATGCTGACTAAATCTTTGGACCCGAGTGTAAGAAAACAAGCCAGCCTTATCTTTCAGGAAGCATGAGCTTTAATTTGTTATGGCTTGTAAGAATAATCTAGAGCACTTCACACACTATCCCAAATAAAGTGGAGAATTTTTATGAAGTAATTCTTACACCTCCCGGTTTTTCCATTCGGCTGCAGCCCGATTCTTACATTCTTTAATCTTCATAGCAGGTGTTTACACATTCTGTCCAAGAGAGAGTTTCTATCCCCCCCTTGTAGTTTTCCATGTGAAGGTAAGGCAAATAAAGACACTGTGTGTCGATGGAAAAAGCAGATGACTTTTTCCATTGGAAGGAGGGGTCAAGAATAGGTTATCTGAGACATACAGAATATATAGAATATTAATTTGTTGTTGTTACTTAAATTCGTGTATCAGTTTTGAGAGATAAAAACTCCCAGAAGTTGATTTGACATCAATATACATGTACATAAAGAAAAAACACTCAATGTTGAATTTAGCACTACATTTTACTGTATAGCAATTTATTGATTTTCATTTCTTTTACTGGACGACTGAAACAAGTTGGGACACAAAGATTTTAATAAAAACAGATTATGCAATTATTTGCAAATATTATAAACCCATATATTTTATCACAATAGAAAAAATGACAATTTACCATTTTAAGGAACAAAATAAGGTAATTTTTTATTTTAATATATAATAATTATTGCAACATATTTCAAAAAAGGGACGGGGCAACAAAATTAAACAGTTTGAGAAACATTTTGCAACTAATTAGGTTAATTGATAACAGCTCAGTAAGGTGATTGGGTATAAATATTGTATTTAGCTTAGAGAGGCAGAGTCTCGCAGAAGTAATGATAGGCAGAGAATCGGCAATCTGTCAAAGACTGTGCCTTTAAATAGGTAAAATCAGTATCGGATGCCCGTGATTGCCGGACCCTCAGGGGGCACTGCGCTTCAAACAACCACGATTCTCAAATGGAACTCTCAAGCTCATTAACACCTCCAGAAGTCTTTTGCATATTTAAGGAAAACAATGCTAACTGCATACTGCATCTATTACGATAGCATAGTAGAAGAGTCCGGGTGCTGAACTGGCCTGCCTTCATCCTAGAACTTTTACCTTTTGAAAACATTTGGCACGTCATAAAACGAAAAACACAACAAAGAACACCCAGAACTGACGAGCAGCTAGAATCCTGTATCAGACACATGGGAGAGCATTCCTCTACCAACAATTAAGCAACTAGTCTCCTCAGTTTTCAGATGTATACCGACAGATGTGATTCTACACAGTGGTAAACTTGGCCCTGTCCCAACTTTTTAAAAACTTGTTGTGGACATCAAATTCCATAGTTGTTTTTCCTTAAAATGGTGTCTATTTTCAATTTAAGCAATTCATTTTTTGTTTAACTAACTTTCAAATCACTAGTATAAAACCACACTATCTGACATACCAAATTACTGACATACTAACTGACTGACCTTTGAATATATTTATGCCCATAGCTACTGACTGACTTTCATATTTACTTAATTACGTAGTGTCTTTGAGTACATGTATTATTCCTCAGTGTTCAGCCCAGACCACACAGAAGAAAAAAGTATGTTCTGTGAGTGGAGTTTCAACTGACCGACGCAATGTGTCCTTGTTTTACCTACAAAGCACCAAACGCAGCATGTTTTTTTTTTTTTTTTTTTTTTTTCTATCAGTATGTTCATAATTATATTCTTAAGAGAGCGTGTTCGCTGTACCGAGAAATTACACAGGTCAACATGCAAACGAACTCAAATTGTTCCCAGTCGAGAACGGTTCAGACGAGTCCTCGACGGATCGCATGCTCGTTTTGGAAGGAGTTAAATCGCACAATTGGAGACCGCGAGCAGACCTCGGATTTACGTCTTCTCGGGTCGTCGAAGCTCTCATCTCAGCCATGTCGGCATCCGGACCGTTCCGACATGGCCTTGACCGTGACACTGAGCCATCTACACACGGTTGCCATGACACAGTGCTGTTACACATGCATATGGCTCTTGTGATGTTGTACGTAAGGCATGTTAAGCACGCGCTCTCACTAATGCGCACGAAATATCCTCATATGTTTTTAATGCAATCTCAACTCTCACTCACACCTTAGTAATGGTTTTCAGTTATGAAGGGCTACTTAATCACACACACACAGAGGCAGCATTGCACACATGGTCACCATGGCATAGTGTAGGTTGGGTTCCACACTGGCAATGAGAGGCCCTCCATATGGAAGCCATCGAGCACCGCAGGTCTCATGATGTCATTGCAGGAGGCCACGTCTGTAATGAGAGGCAGACTGACGCTCGAACACTGACCTAAAATTTAAACACTGTCTTCCGACCATGGCCTTCCTCTTCCTGCTTACAGCAATCTTCTGGTCATCATTTTGTTTTCTGTTCAACATGAGCGTTTACAGTACGTACGATTATGTTTGACTCTCTGAGGTCTTCTCACTGGCTCTCAACTCCGCATATTTCAGTCAACTTTACTGGCGTGACCACACGAGGGTTCTGTATTATCAAAGCAATCATTTTCTTTACTTTTTTCTACATTTCCTTGCACCATGGCTTCACCGGCTTGATTGTGAAGTTGTAATTAAATTGAAAAGATTCACTTTTTTTCTCCTGGGGTATTTTTTTTTTATTATTTATTAATTTCATTTTTTTGGACACTGGAGACATCAAATTTCCACGACGCAACTGATCTCCTGGAAATTCCCCCTTATCATCCTCATCATCAAAACATGTTTATTCCTTTTCGTCTTAAAGACGCAGAAAAATTGCCATGTAACTTGAAAAGCACAAACTCCTTTACCTAAAGATTTTCCCATTTAGGACAAAACTTACTGACTTAAAAAAAAAAAAAAGAAATAAAATTTCTGGCTGTGATGTTGACACTGGAGACTCCTTCCATAACAGTCAATGTGTTTTCTTAGATAGTTAACCGCATGTTTTTATTTTATCCGTCTACTGTCAGACTTTGTATTACGTAGCAGGTTTATCACAGTGTTTCTGCATTTGCACAATACTTGCACTTTAAAGACTACGCCCCATGTTATCCCATGAAAGATTGCCTTTTTTTTTTTTTTCTTCTTTTAGGTCTGTTTCATGCATCGATTGCTGTAATACTTTGCATGCAGGGGTTTCTTAATCTACCTTAAACAAATTGCAGGCTGTTCAAAATTCAGCTGCTAGAATCCTGATAAAGTCCAGGTCCAGTAAGCACATCTATCCAGTTCGGCTTTCTCTCAGGTTTCTAATTGACTTTAAAATCCTAATAATGTCCCAACTTTTAACTGTTCACACTCTAAGGCGTGATCTTCCGCGCTTGTCTGATTTCGGTCTTCGAGTTGTTACGATCGGACCAGGTATTTTCTTTTTCGTGCCCCAAAACTTTGGATTTCTCTCCCCATTGAGATCAGACCGGCTGAATCATTTAATGTTTTATATATTAGTTTCTCAGGATATCTTTCAGGTGATTAGTTTTTTTCTGATGTATGTATAGTGTTTTTATTTACATTTTTTTATGCTTGTGAAGTGCTTTGAAAACTTTTAATTAAAATACATTTATTATTATTACTACTACAGAAACGATGTAGAAATACAATGTGGAAGTACAGATTGTTGTATGTGAGCCTCCTGGGACGGCTTTCCAAAGTGAAAAGCTTAATCTTGTCTGACTCTCTGCGTACAGGTGAGTTATGTCGAGGGAACCGCATTAGTTCTCGGCTTCGAGGATCCCATGGTGCGTACAGACGACACGCCGATCAAGCGCTGCCTCCAGACCAAGTGGTCGTACATCGAGCTCCTGTGGACCACCGAGAGATCTCCATCCCTCAATTAACCCCTTCACCTTATCGCATCTTAAATTCAGGACCCCTGCACGATCTCCAAATCCCTGAATTTCAGGAGACTGGCACAGCACCCCGAACTAAATCCCTACGATCAACGATGCTGCCTGATTCGCATCGGCTCGCTCGTTCTAATCTTTCATTTCGCTCAGCCTGTATGTTTAAATAAAAAATGATGATGCACAGGGTTTTGGTTTCTATTAGAAAACCATCCTATTGAATGAAATGATTACAATTATTGGTTTTGTTTTTTTTCTCGAAGGTGTTAATATTTTTCAGTTTGCAGATTTTCTATGGAATTTTCTTGTTAATTTGTTTACAAAGCTAAAAGACAGCATTATAAATAAGTCAGAAGAAGTAAGAATAAGCCAATCAAATAAGTCCTATAGATCCCTGGCTAGATTTCTGGACAAATGTAGATTCAGTGGTGGCAATTGTGTCCAAGGTTTAATTTGACGCGAGCCTCCCGGTGATTCAGGCTACATTCCGCAGTGTTTATGTAACGTGGAGAAAATAAAGCCGGGCTCAGTTAAGACCGGTTTGCAAAGGAATGCACTACGACCCACAACAGGAGAAAGAGGAGGATACAAAAAAATGAGAAGGAGGACGGTGAGACAGTATTGGTATTTGATCGTGGATGTGAGTAAGCTCTTTAATTTTTTTTTTTTTTTTTTGCCACCGCAACTGTGCCATCTATTTATTGTTCACTGGCCCGTAGGTGAACAGACGAGCAAACCTGTTCATTATTTATTCTGACCCAAATGATTCACCAAAATAAACTTTTTATGTCTTATTGCCTGGATCATGGCTCTGTGTTGTGACTGCTTCGTTTCTAATAATATCATTCCAACATTGACATTTCCGGAATGTACATTTCAGGAACTGCCCCTAGTGGCAGTAAGTATAAGGGAGGTATAAATCAATAGACAGATTTAATGATTATTGAAGGAATAAAATTTGATCTTTTGATTTTTTTCAACACTAGAACATAATCACTTTTTATTCATTAATTAAAAACAGCAGTAAATACTGTTACTAAATTATCCAAGTTTGATTTGTTTACTTTTTTAATATTCATACTAATTAGATTTTACTTGAGATAAATAACTTTTCGAATGTTTATATTTGTTTATTAAAATGCTGGATAGTAGCATCGATTGATACTCTACGGTGACGACGCCTTGTTTGGAATTATCACAAACCAAACCATTCTGAATGTCAGACATATGAGAGCATATGCTATATACAGTGCCCTCCACAATTATTGGCACCCCTGTTTAAGATGTGGTCATGGACTTCTAAAAATTCTCCTTTTTTTTAAAACAAATGCAAAAAAAGAGAAAAATCCAACCTTTCATTTAAGTACAATACTTTGGTGGTAAAAAAAATCACACATTTAGAAAAGAAAAAAAAAAACTTGAAATCATGTGTGCCACAATTATTGGCACCCCTGATGTTAATACTTTGTACAACCTCCTTTTGCCAACAAGACAGCACTTAATCTCCTCCTATAACATTTCACAAGATTGGAGAACACAGAGAGAGGGATTTTTGACCATTCTTCTTTCTAGATCATCCAGTGTCCTGGGTCCTCTCTTATGCACTCTTCTCTTTAGCTCGCCCCACAGGTTTTCGATTGGGTTGAGGTCTGCGGACTGAGATGGCCATGGGAGGACCTTGAGTTTGTGACTGCTGAACCACTTTTGTGTAGATTTTGCCACATGTTTTGGATCATTATCCTGCTGAAAGACCCAATGACGACCCATCTTCAGCTTTCTGGCAGAGGCCATCAGGTTTTTATTTAAAATATCCTGGTACTTCAAAGCGTTCATAATGCCATGCACCCTAACAAGGTTCCCAGGGCCTTTGGAAGAGAAACAGGCCCACAGCATCACAGATCCTCCACCATACTTCACGTTGGGCATGAGGTGCTTTTCGGCATACTCATTCGCCAGACCCACTTAGAGTGTTTGTTGCCAAAAAGCTCAATCTTAGTCTCATCTGACCAAAGCACACGATCCCAGTTGAAGTCCCAGTACCGCTTAGCAAACTCCAGACGTTTACGTTTGTGAGTGTTAGTGAGAAAAGGCTTTTTCCTTGCATGCCTCCCAAACAGCTTGTTGGCATGTAGAGAGCGTCTGATGGTTGTTTTGGAGACTTTGTGACCCCAAGATGCCACTCTTTGATGCAATTCTGTGACGGTGAGCTTGGGAATTTTTTTTACTTCTCTTACCATCCTCCTCACTGTGCGTTGTGGCAAGATAAAGTTGGGACCTCTTCCAGCCTTGTTTGTCACTGTTCCAGTTGTTTTAAACTTCTTAATGATTCCTCTGACTGTAGATACCGGCAAGTTAAGGCGAGTGGCTATTTTCTTGTAGCCATTGCCTGACTTATGAAGGTCGACACACATCTGCCTTACTTGAATGGTGTGTTCTCTTGTCTTTGCCATGTTGACAAATGGATAAGAGAATTAGGCCTCTGTGTCACGTCATATTTATACCCCAGGGAAACAGGAAATCATGAATTACTAATTAAAAGTCCCTAGATACCCTGACCAACCTTAGCAACTACAGAAAAATATATAAAAAATAAATTAAATTTTTCAGAGGAATTGTTAGGGGTGCCAATAATTGTGGCACACATGATTTCAAGTTTTTTTTTTTCTTTTCTAAATATGTGGGTTGGATTTTTCTCCTTTTTTGCGGAGATTTTTTTGAAGTCCACGAACACATCTTAAACAGGGGTG
>MU564352.1:5074163-5133695 GCA_024362625.1 Silurus asotus | reverse complement strand
ATGTACTTAAATGAAAGGTTGGATTTTTCTCTTTTTTTGCATTTGGGTTCTATGTTGTTTTAAAAAAAAGGAGAATTTTTAGAAGTCCACGACCACATCTTAAACAGGGGTGCCAATAATTGTGGAGGGCACTGTATGTATATATATATATTCTCTGGTTCATGATACAATATAAGGATGAATGTGTAAAAGAAATATGTTTCTTTGCAGACTTTCTGCGTGTCCCAGGAAGTCCCTGTTAGGCTTTCTGATCCTGTAGATCATTAGATCAGCTGCTCAAGCCTCAAGTTTTTCCATATGGTTGAGTCTGATCATTAAAGTGTTTTCCCCTATGGGCAACATATGTGACATATGGAACAGATCCCTCATGCACCAAAGTGACTCGTCCACCCCCCAAAAAAAACTGTAATTATGTCCAAGATATAAAACGCAAAGTTTTCATCAAGCTCTCATATAAAGACTGTTTTGGCACCACATCAAACATGTCATTTGACTCATGTTCAGCAGTAAGTTGAATTCATAGGCTGGATTCTTTATAAAAAATAAAATAAAAAGTTCAGGGTCTGTGTTGCTCTTGTGTACGTTTGCCCCAGGTATTTTATTTTAATTAAGATTTTATTTACAATTTAGAGAATTTGTAAAAAAAGCTAATAAATTAAATAAAAAAGTTGACAACAGCAGCCACAATAGGACAAAAATGAAAACTACACTTGGAATGCGTAAAAATGCGATCTATAAACCCAAACCCAAAAATTTCATCAAAATCTGTTTTAGAAAAATTTGTCTGCTAGAGAATACGAGGACATTCTTTATAAACGTGTTTCCACATTCGAGGAAACCGTTGGAAAACATACGTGTGTAATAGTGTGACGTCCATACACTTTTGATCTAACATCTTAAAGTACATAATTAGATGTTAAGGACCACTGAAGTACCCTGAATACTTTAAATCCTAGTTAATAGACCACATGCACATTCCCAGGTAAAATAAACGTATTTCAGTACAGAAGATATAAAAAATTTCTTTCAGCTTCTCCCATTATGGGTCGCCACAGCAGATCCTCCGCATGTTTATTTTGGCACCTGTTTTTATGCTTGATGCCCTTCCTAATTAAACCCTCCCCATTTATCCGGCTTGGAAACGGCACTAAGAGTGGCTGGTGTTGGTTCCTGGATGGGGATCGAACCCGGGCCACAGCGGTGAGAGCACCGCATCCTAACCATTAGACCACCAGGGGAACTCAGTACAGAAGAGATAAACAATATATATATTAACACCTTGGCAACAAGATAATAGTTTGGCACCATTGTGAGTGTAGATTACAGTGTTTGGAAAATAAACAAGAGTATACAGTACTGTCAAGTCAAGTATTAAATCTAGCCATTCTAAGTGAAAGCGTCCCAATATTTTCCAGTTCGTCAATCATAATTTAAAGACCCCCATCTCCTCCCCCTCCCCTACCAGCCCACACTGTAATTAAATCATATCTAAAGTGTATTTGCGCAGTCAAGGCCAGGTTTTTGTACGTCGAGCGTGATTAAAAGTCAAACCGCTTGACCTGGCAACACTGTTTGACACGATGATCAGATCGTAAACAGTGTGAGCACCTCGCGGTTTGTTTGAAGAGGTTTCGTTCCAGCCAGTCTCTGACGAGCGTAAACACTGTAATGACTCATTTAAAAGGACTCGTGTTTGACATGTGGGCTCAGGTTAGGAACGACCACGATAATAATATCTTCCGGGGAATGTGGGCTGTTTAAACTTTTGTCACCGAATCCATTTAGCTTTTTTAATCATTTCGAGCTTTATAAATGAGGAGAGGAATGAAATGTGGAGCGGAGAGGATCGGTTCCAATGAAGGAATAAGGAGTATTTTTAGGTGGAAGAAATATTTGGGTATTTATTTAAGAACTATTAAACAAAACAAAGGAAATGCTTATAACGGCACATAACGGGTTTATTACATGGTAGTTCCATGCCAATAGCTTCATAAAATGTCTACACTCTGTACTGAAATATAGCAGTGGGCGTTGAGTTCAGATGTGCTCAAATGCCTTTGTCTTTGGCTTTCAATCTGTAAGAAAAAATGTTCTCCAACTCTTGATGCTCACTCTTTCCTCAGGTTTCTGACCCGCCTCCTTTTATACACACCGTATTTGAATCACAAAGCCATTGAAAAGTGTGTGTGTGTTTTTTGCCAGTGCAAAGAAACTGGACTCCTCTAATGGCTGTAAACCAAAAAAGATTCAACAAAGCATCTCGGACTCGCTTTGTGCCATCCAGAGCTGGGAAACCATTACCAGATGGGATCATGTTCAGATCAATGTCTTTTCGACGAGTGTTTAAATCCGCCATGCCCACGCTTATGGTGTTGAATTGCTTGTTTTGGCGTTGTGTGAACAACAAATCACAGCTCACGATTTGACATCTCGGCTGGAAATGAGTTCGCCACGTGAACCTTGTTAATGCGATACTTTATTTTTCTTTGGTGTCGTTATTTATTTATTCATTCGACTCCAGAATTTCTTTACACGTGCTCATCAGCAGATATTCGATGGGACGTTTTGTCAACGTTTCTAATGTGACTGTGACAGGAACTGCATTTTACAATAACAGTGTCTCTTTCAGATGATGGCATGTTGCGTATGCACCGTACTGGCAGAAGCTTGTGGACACCTGACCATAGCACACGTTATCCTATTCCAGATTTGCCTCTTTTTTTCTATTACAGTAACATCCACTCTTCTGGGTTGAATGGTAAAAAAGTACCAGAGAATCATACTTGAGTAATAATAAATTTTATTTAAAGGCACCTTTCAATAAATCTGGATCTATGATGACCACTAATGTTATGAGTTGCTCAGTAGTTCCTGGTTCCATAACCATAAATGACTGTATAATAGTGTAGAAAGGACATTACTAATAATCTTACATTCCAGTGCTCATGTTAGTTCTCACTCTTTAGTGTTTAAAGACTATAATCATACTCTTGATGTCACCCAAATGAGGATGGGTTCCCCTTTTGAGTCTGGTTCCTCTCAAGGTTTCTTCCTCATAACATCTAAGGGAGTTTTTCCTTGCCACAGTCACCATGGCTGCCCATCGGGGATAAATTCACACCTTAACTGTAAAATTCTGTAAAGCTGTTTTGAGACAATGTCCATTGTAAAAAGTGATATAGAAATAAACTTGACTATCAAAACACTTAAGGACATTGTACAGTGGAAACAAACAACAGCTGTTTAAATGCTCGAACTATTTGAGTCCTACTTGAGTTTTGAGGCATATTGATTGTGGAAGAGAATTCCAGTGATGAGAAGCAGCCCAGCTAAATGCCCTAAACCCCATAGTGACCAAACGGACAGGAGGCACAGTGAGGGGAACAGCTGAGGAATATCCGAGTGGGCGCTTCGGTGTGTAGGTATGAAGCAGGTCAGAGAGGTATGAGGATGCAAGATTTTGAGCTTCGAAAGGTAACTTTAACTTCAGAGTAAATTTTAAAGTCACCAATTCTAATATGACTTGAGTAAAAGTTTTAAAGTATCTGATTTAAACAGTATTTAAGTAATTTACTCATATTGAACGTAGGTTACGTAGGGTAGGAACGTGTGCTAGTAAAAAGCCAAAAACATTTGATTTGTGTGGTTTTATTTCCTAAACTGCAACTCAAATTGTTCACCTCAAACCAGCAATAACCAAAATCAACACAGCTTCTTCAACATGCTAAAGATCTAACAAGTCATTCCGAATCATAAGTGTAGTTTAGAGTAGAAATTAGACTAAAAATTATTTAAGTGCGGTAATGAAGTACATTCACTCAATTTGCACCACTGCTTCTGGAAGGATTTCCACTAGATGTTGGTGTCTGGCTGTGGGGATTTGTGTTCATTCAGCCAGTTCACAAGCTTTAGTGAAATCAGGTCTGAGGTTCTGTCAGAGTTTCTCCCAAAGATAATAATTTGGGTTGGGGTCAGAGCTCTATTTCAGGCCCCTCAAGATCTTCCACTCCAACCTAGGCACATCATGTCTTCAGGAACTTGCTTGTCACGATGGAACAGGTTAGTTCCAATGAAGGAAAGTTGTAATTATACAGCAACAAAAGAAAAGGAAATGCAACACAGTTCTGTTGTTTAAAATCTGTGGCATCAGTTTGTTAAGGAACCAACTGACTTTAGACTATAGTGTAGTTGAAAATAATAGCCAAGCATTCATATTTTATCAGAATTTGGGCGTTAGTTACTTTCCAGAAAATATTTACTGGAACATTATCGGAATCTACTATGAAGCACGGGCATAGTGCTGCTCCCAGTCAAAATCAGAGCCTTTGCTTATAACGAGTGCATGATACGCCAGGAAGAATTTTAGTTTAATAACAAATGTAAGCAAAAAATATATATTTTGGGATTATTAGGTTTTTGAAAATCCCTGTTTAAAGAGGCTTCCCTGTCCAAAACCCATCTCTGTGTTCAAATCAAAGCAAAATCTCTTTTTGTGGAATAATTGGACCATTTGTACAGAAATTAGTTTTCATTATTAATCTCACAAAGGCAGCGATTAGGTTGCGTTAACAAAAAACCTCTACAGAGAGATGAGAAAGCAATAGTGTGTATGTATTGTTTTTTTATAATTATATATCCTTCCTTGTTCCTTGTGGGTTTAAATCCCACCTAATGTTCTACTTATGCGTCAGGGGTTTCCTCAGAGCAATTCAGTTACCTCCACCAGTCCAAAGCCAATTTGTTTGTAGTGTGTGATTGTGCTCTGGTTGTCACATTGTCTACGTTCAGGACAGGACAAGACATAATACAATGTCTTATTTAATTGTAACTGCTAAAAATATATTTTTTTAATATGGCATGTTTAGATATGCATGTATATACAATTCTATTGGAAAATTGCATTTTTTAGTGATTGTGTCCCGTGTGTATGTTTAATAGTTTTGTGCTTACGTTTAGACTCTACTCAAAAGGCTCAACCATAATAGTTAGATGATCGTAATACAGATAGGTAGCACTCCATGAATCCAAGACATAGTTGGAAAAGAATTGAAAAGTCAGAAAAGTGAAAGCTTACAGAAGCCACCAGTTTACTGCTGGAATTTATGAAATACACATCATCTGGCCAAGTTTGTGTTTGAGCCAGGATCTTGCTTCCACATTTGTTCTTGAGGAGCAGTGCATTATATGAGGGTTATACATATGCCAACTATATTCTTCTCAAACTCTTTGGTCCACTTCTTCAAAATCAGAGGATGAGTAGGACTAATATTAAATAGCCAACAATCTGCCTACTGTTTTTATTTTCAGCTCTTCTAATGTTGACAGGTTCTTCCTCAACTTACGTGTGTTTATTTGAAGAAGACCAGTCCTCCTCAGTCCAACTGTCCTCCTCTTCTCTGAGGTCACCTTCATTTATTTGTCTTCTAATTACTCGCTCCAGCTGTTTCTCTCCACTCTTCCCTATTTATTCTACCTTTCCAGACTATTCTACCTTTTTTTATGTCTTTCAATCTCTGTCTTGAGTCTCGAGGAGGAAAGTCGTGTGAATGCCTTTCTGTTCTCTCAGGGTTTGAAGAATGTGTCACACCTGGCTTACATTGTCCCTTGCATTCCTCCTGCATGTGCTATGAATATTTGTGTTCTCTTTTTAAACAATTTACATTCAGGGAACCATTTGTGCTCAAAAAATACATACTGGTCTGATGAAACCAGCAGCGAACATGTTTTTTTATTTTTTAATTTAAGAATTTTCAATACAATTTATATGATTGAAATTGACCTGAGCAAAAAGTAGAATGTACATAAATTTCAGACTTTTTTAGTATTTGGTACATTTTGTTTTTGATTTAACGACAGTGTGCACACAAGCAGGCATGGATTTTGCAATATTTGAATATTAAATGTTAATTTAAAGAAATTAAACAATTACTTTCTTTGTTTTAAACATTCCAACAATCTAAAATTCTGGATGAATAAAAGAATACAAGATTTTTAATGTAGTCTACTTTTTATTTGCTGTATATTCAAAAATATATATTTAAAGCTTCATGTCCCTTATCATTTTTTGTTAGTTCTAAATGTACCCTAATACTTTTTAAGTTTTTAATACTCTAATCAACACGAGCATGGACAAATGTATGTTTATTATTTGTGAAGCCAAACTCAATATAGAGACTGAAAACAGAATATCCTAGTAAAGGTTTTAAAGTAATTATTGTGTTTTAAATTAAATTGTAATAAAAAATCATCAGGACACTAAACGGATCTTTTGTTATGTTTCCACACGGACGGTTTTAACTGCCGAATGTATGTGTGAAGCTTATAATATTGTTTTTTGTATATTTATTTCTTTATATTTGTAATCAAACTGGTCGAATAATGCATTAATCGCATGTTATTAAAATTACTGGCGTTAAATATTTATTTGTGTTAATGCATTATTACTGCATATAATTTTCTGCTGCTGCTGCACCCAAATCTTCATATGGAGTCAATAAAACCCATCCATCTTCCCATTTCAGTAGCCATAAAATTGATTAGGCTGTTGACATTACTAATTGAAGCTGTGGTAGAAATTAACTTTGGAAAATAAAGGATACATTGTCCTATAATTTGTACAATGCAGTCAGAACTTTGGAACTTTGGTTGATTATTGTTTCAAATATTTTAGACATTTTAATGCTAGACAAAGTACAGATCTCAAAAAAGAAATTCTGACCAACCCTACAGACATTTCTGAACGATTCCACTAACACTATTCACAATGACATAAACAAATTAGTTACATTTGCAGTGAATTGTTTAAACATCAGTATCATATTTGACTCTACACTCCTGTACATATGAGAGTAATAAACCTCCTCTGCTGGGATATTTCAGTCTAGTGGATCTAGTCCTTACTACAAAGCCAAGGGTTAACACTGGATCTGATCCAGCTCCTCTTATAAATCTAAACCTAATCCTATTTCAAAATGAAGCATCAAGTCAAACACATGTATAGAGCCTGAAATGCAATCTAAATACAATGCAGTCTGGATATTTGGTATGTTAGAGCAGCTCTTCCATACTAATCTTTATTCTTTTTATTTTGCAGTAAGGAGTATTTGGGAACACTGTGCATGAGAATACACTCTGGATATAGGGCACCAGTCCATCACTGTTTATCATGCACAAACACCTATTAATAAAAACATACACTTAGCTACTAGTAGGTAGCTATTTCACCTCCTAAATCATTTCAGAAAAATATATATTAGGAATCCATGCAAACGTTCCCGAATGGAGGTTTTTGGGCGCTTTAGGTAAATGAAAGCATGATTAGAGCCCCTGAGGAGTAGCTTGCTTCCATGCGGCTGCTCATGTAGCTTGACCCAAAGACCACCGTTTCCCATCTTCTCTCTCCCCTAGAGGACGCTGCTGTGCCTTCTTGTTTGCGTGCCTCTGTGCCTCTTCCGCCAGCCTGTGAGGATGATGGCATTATTCCCCCAGGACTTTGTTCCTCCCCAATGCTTTGAGGTAGCTGTCACTCATTTGGACTGACACTGACTAGGGGATGCTGGATCCTGGATCCACCTTAAGGTGGGGAGGTGCTCTGTCAGGATTATGCCTAGGGACTCTACTACCCAACAGCCTTAGCACTTTCTAGCTTCTCACATGTCACTGATCACTCACACCTGTTCTTATGATCTTGATTAGCACTCTTGTGTATAGCGTCACCCTTCACAGCACTCATTGTGTCATGTTTGTCTGTTTATATCATCGCTCATGTTCAGGTTTGTATTTCTGTTGTTCTTTGTTCATGTTTCAAGTGCGTTTTGTTTTTATTGCTTGCTAAATAAGAAATATCATCAATGACATTCTTGTGCTCAGTCTCACATAAATGTGGTTGAACGTAGAAAGTCAGAAGCTTGGACAAAAGAAATGGTGTCTTTGCCACCCCAAAGACAACGTGCTGGCTTGCATCAGGAGTCAGTAATCGCAATCACGAGGATACAATCACAAGAGGATGTTTTATTACAACAGTGTTTTTGGTGAGTTTATTTGATATACACAATATTGCCAAAAGTATTGGGTCACCTGGTCATAAGTATGGTGTGATTTTTGAGCAATGCATTCCACATTTAGTCCCAATTTGCTCCACTCTAATGGGAAGATGTTCACTAAATTTTGGAGATGTGTATAGATATTTGTGTTCATCAGCCTCAAGGGTATTATGAAAGGCAGATACTGATGTAGGTGAGGAGACCTGGGATGCAGTCAACGTTCCAATTTATCCCAAAGGTGTTCAGGAGTGATGAGATCAGAGCTCTATAGCAGGCCACTCAAGATCTTCCTCTTCAAAGCATGTAAACCAGATCTTTAAAGAGCTCACTTTGTGCACAGGGGCATCACCATGGTGGAACAGGTTTGGGTTTTCCAAGTTCAAGTGAATGCAAAATTAATGTGCATCTCTACATGTGTGTGACTCCAGCTTTGTGGTAACAGTTTGGAAAGGAACGGTGTCCCAATACTTTTTGGCAATATAGTGTAGGTCAACAATACACAATTAATGCAAGTCAAATGACCAGATATGAGATATGTCATTGCCCCTATGAGATGTGAACAAATCTGTAGCAAAATGTCTACACCTATGCAAGACAGCATCAATATTCAAATCGATTGGCAATCTTAATCACATTGAATCGTGTCACCAATTTCACGAGTGGGCTGTGTCTCAAACCGCATAGTCCTGTAATAAATAGTTGCATTTCTTAAACCCAGTCTAATGTTTGGTGCTGTAACATCCAGTTTTGTATAGAAGCTCACTTGGTGCTCCGTTCACGTCTGCCAGCAAGATGTTTTCTGATCTGGGATGCGGAAGACCTATTTTTAGTTTTACTCAAGAACAGTGGGATTGTGCAATTTCGGCTTGGCATCAAAACACCCTCAGTGCTTGTGCTTGTATGGTAGAGAGGGTTTTACTCCAGTTTCACACGAGCTTTTACCTAATCCCTGGTAATTATTTTCAACTGGCACACATGTTTGAAAGCATCCGGTCGAGGAGGATATATCACTTAGTCATTACACAAAATTAGATTCGAAGTGGTGTACTGTGAATGCAGCTGGAACATGGGTTGGATGTGGGTGTGTGTGTGTGTGTGTGTGTGTGTGTGTGTGTGTGTGTGTGTGTGTGTGTGTGTGTGTGTGTGTGTGTGTGTGTGTGTGTCATAAAATTTTGCTCACAGAGGAAACCAAGATCTTTTTAGTTTTGTCTTGATTTTGTCTTAGCATTGTGTACCTGCTTGGAATAACATGTAGGTCTGATGGTTGATCTGTCTACTAAAAATGATGACATTTGCATTTTTTCTTTTCATTTTTCTTTTCAAATCATGAACAGGATTTGGATCAAATTTAAAGATGGATAATAGAACAGATGAACGAATGCTGAAAACTTTATAAATCCTGTTATATACTGTATAAAACTTCATTTAGGGACATTTCATACTACAATCTATCAAAAAGACATTTGCAAGAATGGACCATTACAGTGTGGATTCAAAACCCAACACAAATTCAACAACCATTAAAAACATGAAATGAGGATTTCTGAGGGTTTTTTCACCATTGTGGTAAATATCATCAAATCAGTTATTTTTTCAGCCATGCTAAAGATGTGCATTGAATCAAATTGCATTCAAAAGTGACTTGGTTCCTCCTTATAAGGATTTCCCCTAGTGACGTGTTGAGGGCTCGCGCTCTGTGATGCGATGAGTAGAAGCGGGGGCTCGCGCGCAACTCGTTATAACGGTGCACGCACACAGACACACACACACACATACACACACGCTTACGCGTGCACAGCAGTCCGGCGGGAAACGCGCGCGCAGCAGCTGTATGAAAGTGGAGCGCATGGAGCGCGCGCTGGCACTCTAACGGAGCGGACCGAGGGTGCGAAAACTCTCTGCACGGTGCAGGTTGTACGGTGGGATACCGGGAGTGCATGCAGAGATGCAGGCGCGTGGGGCTCGAGCGTCCTTCCTTGGGCTTTCTTGCCTGGTCAGTCTAATTGTGGCAGAGTTCCTTGGCGGATGCGTCGCGTTTAATTTGGATTCGGAAAAGCCCACAGTGTACAGTGGACCACCTGGAAGCTACTTTGGATATTCCGTGGACTTTTACCATCCGTCTCAGGATAGGAGCGCGTGAGTTTTGTGTTTGTGCATGTAAAATTTGAAGCATCTGGTTGAGATGCATGCGTTGGAGCAGTTCTGTGTTGTTTTCTTGACTTTATTATTATGCGTATTAGGTTTGCATGCATCCAAAACCCTATGTGACCAGAGATGCACTGATTAACATCTCATTCGTGTCATGCTTTCTGTTCAGCATGCACTAAAATGCAATATATATATATGCATGCAATATAAAATCAATGCGCATTCGGATTTACATGCTGATCCATTTTAATGGTGCTTTCATCCCTCTCTCTTTTTATGCAGTGTATCAGTGCTGGTCGGAGCCCCCAAATCCAACACTACCCAACCTGGAATTGTAGAAGGTGGTGCGGTTTATTACTGCTCCTGGCCCCCATCTGAGCAGGACTCATGCCGCGAGATCCCTTTCGATAAAGCAAGTGGGTACACAGTTTTGATCATTATAGAGCGCGCAATCAATGCATTGCATGATCAAGCACGCGCGCATGCACGCGCTTGTTCAGTCCCTAATTGCAATAGACTCCATACGCACTTCACACTTTCCCTCTGTAGAATTTAATACGCGCCAATCAATTTTTATCCAGACTTCCGTTTTTGGACATTTGCACCAGATTTGTATTTAGTTTATTACACATTCCAATAAAAAAAAGAAGAAAAAAAAGATCAAAAACCCACATCCGAGACCGAGTTGATTTCCCCGCATATGGTTTTCTTTAAGCCGGGGGGAGAGGAGTAATTACCACGCGCTCCACGAGAAATGCGCGTAACTCAAGCCCCGTGCGCAAAACGTGGCGCAGTGGACATCCTGACGCGCAGGGGTTCCCGCGTGCGCCTTCCCTAACACTGTGTTGTCACCATTGCCCATGCACTCCTATAATGTAAAGACTCTGGCATGAATTATATTAAGACTGTTGGTTTTTGCGCAATGAGAACGCAATGAAATAGCAGGAAATACAATGGAGCTTTCGTGGCTGTGGGGTCACGTTTAATTCACGTGACAAGCAGATGCCAAAACCGCCGCAGGCTGAATGCTGTTTGCGGTTTTTGGGTGATTTGCAATGCAAGTGACTTGTCAGATGTTTTGTGTCGTGAAAGACAAGGTGTTAAAGTAATAGGGTCGGTGATGCCCCTGTCCATGGTGAAGAACTTGAACGATACTTGTGATGAGTGATTGGTCATTGCAATGCAGTATTGTTTGAATGATTGCTTTGTTGATTGATTGGTTGATTGATTTATTGGTTGATTGATTGATTGATTATTGGGAAGTAAAGTGATGAGTGATCAGTTACCAAACAAGTAGTTAAATATAGCTCACCGGTTAAGGCATTGGGTTTGGAGCAGAAGGTGATGAGATCAAACTCCAGCACCACCAAACCAACCCTTGAGCAAAGCCCTTAACGCTGCACTGCTCAGATGTAATTGTATTTCACTCTGACAAAACCAGCAGCTGTAAATATAAGCTAAAGCGAGATAGCAATTACAGTCCAGTGGCCAACATCAGCTAAGAAACGTGTCAGGTTTGTTCTTGAGCTCTTGTTTTAAACTGAAAGGGGTCTTAGATGTAGTAGTTTCCCATCACAAATTCACTTGACATTCTCTCGTCTAAATTTCTTCAACTGATCTCTGTTCAGATGTGCCATCACAGGTTGTTGCACCGTCCATACTGAAGAACTTGAACGATTTTGGTGACGAGTGATTGGTTATTGCAAAACATTGATTAATCTGATTGATTCTTGGGAAATAATGGTAATGAGTGATCGGTTATTAAACAATTTCTAATCGCTGATTGTTCTTGCTTAGCCCACTTACGCTCTTGGTCAGTCGACCATATAAAAAAAAATTAATCGATCAATTCAGCTCTGTTGGTTTAATAAGACAAAATGTTTTATCTTTATTTAAACATTTTGTCCAGCTACATCCGTACCCAACATGATCATTGAAGATTGAAGAGGAAAGTTATACTGTTTTAAAAACTGTCATTGTTTTGTAAAGAAGAATATTTAGTTTTAAGATGTTTAAACTGACACTGCTTAAAAGATGAGTGATGTGCAAGAGGAGAGAGAATCCTTCAAATTACAGTTTCCAAATCTTTATTTTACATTTGATTCTAAAATATAATGCGACCTCATTGTGAATATTTGAAATTCAGTTTTAGTTTTTAGTCAAATGCACCACCCAAGTTTCTGTTCGGTGTGTGAAAGCTAAGAGTCTGTATCTCTTTACATGTAATAATCTGGAGTTATAGGTCTATACACTGACATGAAAGAAGTGCAGGCATGTTATTTAAATGGGGGATACATTTAAAGAGGTGGGAAAAAAGAGACAGACAGGAAGACAGCGAAGGGGACAAGCCGTTTAAAAGAACAGTGAACACATGGAGGATTAGTGGAACCCAGCCAGCCAGGTTGGCTCACGTGGAGAGGTGTCTGCTTTTTATTAGACACCGAGAAACACTTTAGTAACCCCCACACCACCACCCCGGGCCTTTCTGCTTAGCCAACTCCGAATTCGTGCACACACATTATCAGATTCATTAGTCACGTTGCCGTGACCCCTGAACCCACCATGGAATCCAGACGTCATTCAGGGGAAATTTACATCTTTGGTTAACTTTGATGAATGACTAATGCTGTGGAGACACAGCGAGGTGAATTCATTTGGTACACCGAAAACTGCCACATACCTGAAGTCACAGAGAGAGAGAGAGAGAGAGAGAGAGAGAGAGAGAGAGGGAGAGAAGGAGAGAGAGGGACACACAAAGTGATGTATCTGGATCTTCTCGAGTTACCCCTAGACACATTCCATCGCTTCGGAGTTTACGAGAACAATACGCATCTAATAGACAGATGCCCAAGTTATAAATATTTATTGTGTTCTTTTGGTAAATAGTAAAAAGTTTGGCAGTGCCTTGAAGCGACATGCAGTCTGAAATTTGAATGCTAATTAAAACAAGTCATACCATTTAAACTTTGGATTTTGAGGTAGTGATGGTATGTGTGTTATATATGTTGCTATCAGCAGATATCCTAAGGCTGAAGGTAGGGCTGAAAAGATTGGGCTGGTTTCATGAACCCGATGTTTTCTTTATTCTGCACATTACATGCCCCCGAATTCAGTGCAAATTACAATGATCTTATTTATACAACTAAGCACTCGAGGGTTAGGGGCCTTTAGTGTTGCTGGGTTTTAAACTACGATCTTCCAATCAGAAGTCTAAAATCTTCAACATTGAGCTACCACGTTCCCTGATTCATTATCAAGCTATTCAAATACCAACATGGGAGTCCAATCACGGTTCTTCCATTCTAGCAATGTAAATTCAGGTACTTGAGAAACTCTGGCTCTTTCCCACAGACTCCACTCCAACTAAGCACTTAAAACAAATATTATTTCTAATCTTTTTATTAATCCAAAACCTGTTATCTGTACTTTTATATATTTACCTAAATGTGCATATTTATTCAACTTTAACTTACGTCAACACAACAAAGAAAAGATATCTGAAATCTGGACCAGCTCTTCTTATTATTCCTTGGTCAGTGCCAAATTTTGACAATAGCTGTTTTTTTTAAACACTTTTACGTTTTTCTGTAGTATTGTAAAAGTCAGCTCCTGGCACAGAGTCACTGTAGCGTCGATCAGCATATTTAGTCTTCACGATGCGTTTGCTGTTTTCGATTTTTCAGAATTAATACAACAAATAATGATCCATCTTCAAGTGCTGACAGGAATGGACTGGATTTCTTTGCTAGATCTTCTTCTTCTACTTTCGGCTTCTTCCATTAGGGGTCGCCACAGCGGATCATCCGTCTCCACACACCTGTCCTTTACACCCAACTACCTGCATGTCTTCCCTCACCACATCCATAAACCTCGTCTTTGGTCTTCCTTGTGGCTCCATCCTCAGCATTCTCCTACTGATATACCCCAGGTCCCTCCTCTGCACATGTCCAAACCATCTCAATCTCGCCTCCCTCGCTTTGTCTCCAAAACGTCCCACATGCCCTGTCCCTCTAATAAACTCATTTCTAATCTTGTCCATCCTCGTCACTCCCAACGAAAACCTCAACATCTTCAGCTCTGCTACCTCCAGCTCCACCTCCTGTCTTTAACTTAATGCCACTGTCTCTAAACTTTACGTCGCAGTTCTCACCACAGTCCTATAAACTTTCCCATTCACTCTTGCAGATACTCTTCTATCACAAATCACTCCTGCCACTCTTCTCCACCCACGTAATAGCGAACGTACACAAGAAAAGCTACATTGGATAGAAATTGTAACAAACAGCGAGTCAATTGTGTGAAAAAGCCCCAATCCAGAATCGGTTATCGTCTCTCATAATCTGTCGAATACAGTTAAACCGCTGCAGTGTGAACGCTTCCAGACGTTACACTACTACTAAGATACCTTCACATAGGGACTCCAATAAACCTGATACTTAACACACTGACCTCTGGTTCATTTAAAGGTATTAATGAAATTGTCATGTCCCATTATTTCAGCCCTGCAAGATGCTAATAACAGCGGAGTCCTACAGCTTTTAAAAGCAGCTGACTTTGTTTGGCTTGTCTTTTGGAGTGTGTAGTAAAACAGGTCACTGAGCGCTGAACTTTTAAATGAGCCCCTGCTGTTTGTTTATGCAGTTTGTCGAGGAGAAAGCAGCAGAATGGATTTAATTAACACGTTAGGTATCGGGATGTTTGGGATGCATGTTTCTTGTCTGTATTGGATGACGGCCTTGATTATTTTTTTTAGTTGCTTACTTGGTTGTTTGCTGCTTTTAGGAGTCTAGTGTAGTTTTCATTGGTATTCAGCAGCCAGACATTTCCACATGCATTGAATCAGGCATTTGTTTTTATAGTGTGTTAGTCGAAATGAAGAGCTTTTCCAGCAATAGACTGAACCACTGGAAAAAGTCATATAGGATGTTGTTATCTGACTGATCAGTAGGTGTTTATTCAATTTCTAATAGAAGCTCTGAAATGACTTCCAGAGTGTTATTAATGATAGAAACAAAGAAATTGTTGATATTGTGCAGCTGTCTGTAAGGAGACTATTTATCCATTAAGAAAGGAGTCTGAAGTCAGAGGACTTTGCTTTATCATTTTGTGACCACCAGTTTATTTATTAATATTTTTAATAAATGCCTTCCTACAATGAGAATATATGACAAGGAAGTGACTGTTTAAAGCTGCTATAACGTATACAGAGATTTCTCTCATGGATATTTCATAAGATTAGATATACATGGATAAAATCTATAATTGCATACAAAATTTAATTTTTATTAATAAGTTGAAAAGAATTTATTCGATTTGTAGAAAATTCACACTGATATAAGATGGCACTGGTACATTCTCGGTAATCGAACCTACTCAACTTTACTTAGCAGTAGTTTTGATTTACATCATTGATTATTTGCGTGCAAAGCGCACCATATTTTATTCCTCAGCTTATGTTCGTCTGGAAGTTTGCAACATAATATAAACTTATGTTCTGGGACTATTAAGTAACAGATGAATATTTAGTACGTAATGTTGGATCCATCGATCCAACATTCCATTCAGCTGATGAGTCCTTATTACCCATTTATAAACATAGAAGGAGATATATCAGAGCAATATTGCATTAGATGGACTCAGCTTTTGTCTCAGTGGACTGAGTTAATGTAAGGGACAGTGTAATAGGAGGACAGGGAGGAAGAGGAGACAGATGAAAGATTAATGTTCTTGCATTTTAATGAAGTGTGGACTGTGCCATACTCGACTTTAACCAGAGCCATCTGTGTGACCTGAGTTCTGTGGTGGAACACACTGAACCCCCTACAGACAAACACCACACACACACACACACACACACACATTTAAATGAGTAACATTTGCTAATGCACAGTACTTAGAATAATTCAGAGATTTAGCATTTTATAGTTATTTTGTGTCATATTTTTGTCGAGATTATGCCCAGAATTGTCCAAAATGTTTGTGAGAGTTTATTATTTCTGTCTTGTAGCCATATGGTACGGACCTGGTACTTAAGGTACTGGGAACCCTTCTCAGACAGAACACTAATCCTTTGCAAATGTTGCAAAGGTTATCTTTTTTTTTTTTTTTATAATACTCTTGCATTAGTTGCAGTGCAGTATTATTGTACACCTGATGATGATTTGTCTTGCTCTTTTTCACGCTCTTTGTTCGAGTTCGTTAAAGCCATTTTCCTGCTTTTCCCTATCAATACACACATTTTTACTCTTACTCCTGGTTTCATCAAGGTTTGTCTGTGATCAGCAGTAGTTTAAACTCTTTAACGGATCTTGAAAATCCCAAAAATTCAGCATTTTCTCAATAGTTGCTACCTGGTAAAACATATGCATTGAATTGCATTGTAGAAATAATAAACCATGCCTGGTTTTATTGTCAGAGACTAGATGTAGTAAAAAGTGACACGATCATGTGACATGTGACCTAAAAATGTAATACAAATAAAACCAAACAGTCAAATTTCACAAGAGTTTAAAACTTGAATATAAGTCTTAGATGTAAGACCACAAGTAAGAGGATGGCATTGGATGGTGTGAAACTCACGGGACAGTGTCATGTAATAAGGCAGGGATTGGTGCAAGTGCAGATAATTTGAATTAAAATGCAAATAAAAAACAAAACATTTAATAGCGAGTGTGAAAGTGAGTGTAAGCGTAAGCGTAATAAAATATGTTCAACCAACGTAAGACAAAGAGTGCTGTGAAAGATGAGACCATACACATGTGCTAATCAAGGGGGATAAGAACCAGGTGTGGAGAAATCAGTGACATAAGACTTGGTCATGTACTGGGAGAAGTAATCCTGTGGCTCTAGGTAAAATCCTGACAGCTACAAATATTTGAGCGAGCAATTGTTTCCAGCGGTAGACAGTAACAAAGTAAATATAATTATTTACTGTACATAAGAAGCTTTTCCACATATCCGTACGTTATTTAAGTATTTTTTGGTACTTTTTACTAAACTAAATTTTGCTTTTATTTATAAGTGGAAAAAAAACGTACCTGGTCAAGCACGCAGCAAACCACCAATCAGGAAAGAGCTCGCGCTCTGTTTCGATTGGCGCCTGGTGGTATCTCCTTGTCGTTATCAGCAGCGGGTATTTGGGTCCGTCTCCTGCACCTGACAATCATGAACAATTCAGTTCAGCATCAGTTCAACAGTAGGCAGAACATTTCGAGAGTAATAAATAATGGAAGAAACTTCTGACTCTAACTTGCCAAAAGTTTTGGGCTCATGATCATTTAAATAGATATCAATCAGTGTTTGAGTCATTAATATCATTCTATTAATAGATTAGTGTCCTGAGAGTCTTTTCACATAAACTGAGTTGATTAAGCAACAGTCTTTTGACAAAAAATTATATCAGGAACATTATAGCCATAATAAATCATAGAACTGTGGATACTTATGTACATTTGAAGGCAAATTCTTTTGTACTTTAACTCAAGTTTATGGTTTGTTTGCGTTGTCCACCACTGATTGCTTCAAATGCTAATAAAGACTTACTCATATAAAGTAATGCAATATAGACACAATAAAATATATCCTTTTGTATAGTGAAAATGTTGTGCATGTAAATTGACAATATCTTTATTATCCACTTTGGAAAGTGGGGCATTTTATGTTGTCCTTATAATCCAGTTAAAAAACTCCAGCCTACTGTTTTAAACCCTTATCTCCAGACACAACATCACCACATTTATACATTTATACAAAGAAATTGTATGTGTTTACATGACCCAGTTCTCGACCCAAACCCAGATTTTTAAATGTAGTTACTTTTTTTTTACTGTTTATTGTTATACAATGTTAATCAAATGTAAAACTTGACATGGAGAACATGTTAATGTAGTTTGTTATAGAATTTGGCTAATATTGTATATAGAATTCATTTTAAAAGACTGTAATTATCACAGTATAAACTCGGCACCTGATATATTATATGGACACAAAGTTTGTAGACACCTGACCATAAGATTTGTATGTCTGTTTTAAAAAAACATTTCTCCATTTAGTCCCTGTTTCCTGGTCTAATACCCTCCATTCTAGATTGAAAAGGTGGAGATCTGTTCTCATTCATTACACAATTGTAATCTTCTCTATCTCTTCCGCTTTCCCAGATAACAGGATGCTTAAGGTGAATGGGACGCGAGAGCCGTTGGAATTCAAGTCCTACCAGTGGTTTGGAGCAAGTGTCCGAACACACAGGGGGAAAGTAGTGGTGAGTGTTTGTGAAAAGATAACCCCTCGAAATGGCCCTAACGAGGCTACATCCATCACGATAACAGACAATCTATTGCTTTTCCTTTTTCCATAAATGGAAAACCATGGTCAATATGCATTCAAACGCTGGTGGTTTGTGAGATTAAGGCACGTGGGGTTGATTTACTGGATGTTGAATCGTGCATAAGATATGAATATTTGCGCAGTTATGGATGAGAAAAGAGTTATAGAGTGGGGAAATGGCTCTCTATTTTCAAGCCGTTGAAGGTTTCTTGGAAACGTGAGCATGCGGTTGATATCGTATACCAGTTTTTTTCAAAACTTTGCTATGTAAATATGATGAATGTTTTAATCATAACCAGAGCCTCGTTCAGATCACACTGATAGATACTGTGTCATGGTCGGAAACAAAGAGGTGTTCATGCTGTAGGAGGTGACAAAGAAAAGAAAAGGTGGAAGAATGGATTTACAAAATGCAGTACAAAAAGGGAGTATTCAGTGTATAGTGTTTGTGTAGGACATTTTATTGAGATATTTGAGTTATCTAACATAGCTGATAGTGATAACTCTATCTCAGTTAAACAAATATTGCAGTTAGAGGAATGTTGAATATAATCCATCAAAAAGAAAAAACAGTTCTATCTGTAATACTACTCGAATTTACCTGGCCGCATATCTTTGGCACATATCCTAAAAGAAAATAGTTAGCTAGCTACATCTTCTCAAAAATCGCACAGTGTCAGGAGCGTATTTATCATCCGTACTAGTATTGCTAATTGAAGAGAGAAAATTCCACATTGTTTTGATTGTAAATGTTCCTTTAACCTCTGTGTTGTTTGATAATTAGGTACATACTAGTTTTATGAATTATTAGCCTCGTTTGCACGAAGAGCTTGAAGTCACAGTTTTATTTCTGATTAGGCAGCAATCTTATCTTATTTCTGTATTCTAATGAAAGCACATAGCACCGACTAATTTGTGTGTGTCTGTGTGTGGTTCCACAGGCCTGTGCTCCTCTGTATCACTGGCGAACATTGAAGATCAATGGTGAGATGGATCCAGTGGGCACTTGTTATGTTGCTGTGCAGAACTTCAGTGCCTATGCAGAGTACTCACCTTGCAGAACAAGTAAGTCAGAGTAAAAGTACCCCCAAACCTCAGTACCCCCTCATGTATGTAACTTATTCACAGAACATTGACACTATAACTTCATGACCAGTGAAGTGAATAACACGCAATGGGTTAGAAACAGGAAAAATGGGCGAGCGTAAGGATTTAAGCGAGTTTGATGATGGCTAAATTGTGATGTCTAGACGACTGGGTCAAAGCATCTTCAAAACTGCAGCTCTTGTGGTGTCTGCAGTGGTCAGTACTTATCAAAAGTGGTCCAAGGAAGGAATTGTAGTAAACCAGCGACAGGGTCATGGGTGGCCAAGGCTGACTGATGCACATGGGGAGCAAAGGCTGTAAAAGTTAATCCTGTTAATGCTTAATGGGTCAGAACTGTTATTGCAGAAAAAGAGGGACCAAAATAATATTAGGCAGGCAGTCATAATAATATGCCTAATTGATGGGCATACAGTTATGCCTGATTGGCGTATGTTTTATGTAATTAACAATGATGGTGTCAAACTGTCTGTGAGCTCATGAGTTTCCTCTGAGGAAACTCATGTAGTGTGTTTAGTTGCTCTGTTGGAAAGCACATAAAGATTAAAAGATTTGAAGGCTTCACTTTTCTCAGAGGAAACACACGATAGCCTTTACATTCTCTGGTTTGTAGCTGATGAACATTCCAACTGGGAATTAGCAAACCTTTTTTATAAAGCTAATCATAAAGAGCCCATGACTATTCCTTCCAGCCAAATGAATCGTTTTAAACTTGCATACTGCTAATGCACAAAATTGCAGCGTTTGGGGTTTGACTTTTAGAAAACACACTCTCTTCTCTCCACACATTTTCAGTGTTTCTCACACCACATCACTAGGCCTGATGCCAAGGCAGTTCTGCGCCCAGCTATAAACAGCAATTAAAGCAGGGCACAGGGGTTTGTTTGGATGCAATTTCCTGCCCGAATATTGTGCTTTGATGGATTTGGGAAGATTAAGGAGATATGGCCAAACTATATTGTCCTGGTATTTGAAGAGATTATAAAACACCCACCAGCAAAGAAATGTTATAACATAAAAAAACAAAAATCATTAAAGAATTTACAGAAGGAAAGAAACAATTGGTCAAATTTAAGGTTACAGACTAATATCCAAACAATTCCTGTGTCTTGTGTAGTTATATCTTGACAATGTAACACCAGTGGTTGTTATATTATACCGTAAGAGCTTGTCTCTTTTGTCTCTAAAGATGTTCCAGGTGCGGTTATCAAGTTGAGTCATGTCAAATGCACTTCTATTTGGTTAGATTTAAACTACATAATAAAAGTATTATATAAGTATAAGTATAACAACCCCCTGGACTCCTGAACCCCGTTGTTGTTCCCCGTCATTGTTTAGTCTTGTAATTATTATATGTTTTTCATCACATTGTTTGCTTCATTAAAAAGGGGTACATTGTAGCTAGCTAGAATTTTAGCCTCTTTTGTTATTAATAGTAAATAGTTTTAGTCTTAGCCATCAGTTGATTTACCAGTAGAATGACAATTCTATTGTTATTCCATTTTAAAAGTTCCAGTTAAATACTTTTTGTAGGCTCAATTACACCCTACCACACACACTTTAATGTTCATGAAACAGTTTTTATGTTATGCCCTGGGTGCTTATTTAAAGGCTTACACACTTCATAAAGAATGGTTCTATCGGTATTATTCCTTTAGCAGCTACTCAGTTCTAGCCGGGTAGCATTTGCTTGGCATTATACATCTGTAATGACTTTAGAAAGGGAATTAGTGGATGATATATAATGACTATAATAACTATTAAGTCTTCTTGACTCTCTGATAAACACTGTGAAGTGGCTGCCTGGCAGGTTGTTATAGCAAGTGCGCCAAGGCAAAAAGCTCAGTGTTTAACCTAAGCAGATGTTAGGTTTATGATATGCATACACTTGGCAGCTCAGAGTGAAATGCCCACTAAGCTTGGGGTTTTTTTTGTTGTTTTTTTCAAGACAAAAATGGCATCATTTTCTGCGAATGGAACTATTGTATAAACTCATTGACTGTGATTTACATTGTTTTACTATAAATGTATTACCATTTATTACCATTTTTTTTAAATGTATTTAAAAAATACAATGTATATGATACAGTCTAATATATTCATGTTCCATAAAGTTATGGAAACTTTTTAAGTGACTTCAAACAATGTATCTGAGAACAAGTTATATCCAAAATTACATCGGCTTATAACATTATTCAAAACAGAAAACATTATTAGGCTCCTCAGGTATATGCTGAAATTATTACTAGGACTACTGCTTCATGTATTAAAATAAGAAATTAAAAAAAAGAATATTGACCCTGTGGTTATTTCTGATGTAGATAATCCAGACCCTGAAGGACAGGGCTTCTGTCAGGCCGGCTTCAGTGTGGACTTCACTAAGGTAATGTTATAACTTTATTATTTTACTTTGTGTATGTGATAATATTTTACCCAATATACTGAAAAGAAATGATACTTTATTAACTCGAAAATTAGGTCAAAACTAGAATGCTAACAAGAGAAAGAACTTGTAGAAGTAAAAGGAATAGAGTTAAAGAATAAGGCTTAGCATTTAGAAGTTACTACCTTCAAGTTTAACAGCTTGGCCTGAGGTGTTTTATTTCCCTTATTCCCCTACTTTTGCAACTTATTACCGAATGACACTTCAAAAGTTTAACAATCTTTGAGTACATTTAATGATCTAGAACTTTAAACCAACTATAGCCAGTCTTTTGCCAAACACGTTACCAAGACATCTCCATGTTTTCTTTGTATTTATCACCCATTATATATTCAGGGCTGGCAATATAAGCAATAAAGAAAGAAAATCACTATGTGGGAAATGTTATAAAGACACAGTTCCTTTTTTAATTATTTTATTAAAAACTAAGCCTTGCATTTATGTTTATAGATTGCCAGAGGACATTCCAACTGTTACATTTAGCAAGCTAACAAAACACAATATTGGATGACCTACTCAAGCCGTTTTTTGTTAAAAGATTAATAAATTCAGTAAATAATCAAATCCTGTCCATACAGCAAAATCAATTACACTCATTTAGTGTGTGCTTAGTTACTTATAATATAAATATATAATTGTGCATTTGAAATCTCTTTATTGAGAAATCCAGCTTTATCCTGTTACTCCTTCTGTCTCTCTGCTTCTCTCAGCCTCCCCTCTGTGTCATGAGAACTATAGAAGAAGTTTATTGAAAAGGGTTAAGGAGTATAAAGGGGGAAAAGCTAAATAAGAGAGAGATTATTCACCCCGAACTTTGACCTTTTCCTAAAGCAGGAAGAGGCCTCCTTTCCTTTAACGTATTTCTCTTGCCCTGGCCATCTCCCTGTTCTTAATATAACTGTATTCTCTCAAATGCTTATGTAGACAAATTGTTCACGGTTTACTTCCTGCGCTCAGTGTTACTTGTTTGTGCGCTATTTTGTTAAACTGTCATACATGTGTGTCAGCAGTAACGTACTCCAGATGCACACACATGATTTTAACCTTTACACATAAGTAATGGCAACGCATCTGCCCCATCTGTTACCCCCAGATAAACAGTTTTTCCTCATAAAAGTACATGTTTGGCTGGGCGAATGAATTTACTGGAAAGGACATGAGATGGACATGATGGACAAGCTGGATTTGATGTGGTCTCCTGCTCTTGTAGCCTAATCCTCTCATAGTTTGGTGTGTTGTGTATTTTGAGATGCTTTTCTGATTGGTTGTAAAAATGTTTATTCAAGTTTTATATTTATATAAAGAACTAGTTTTATATTTAATTTTCTTTTACCAGCCTTTCTAATGTCTAAGAAATGTAAATTATCTTCTTACCACCGAGCCCTCAGCCTGTCCTATCATTAAAACTGAAGTTACAATGTTGCCCTACACCTGACTTGGAGCCTGCTTCCGAAAAAGTCTAAATAAACATCTCCTCACAAAAATCGTTACCATACATCCAATTTCACAATGGTTTTAATCTATTCATTTGGTGTTTCCACCTTTATAACATACCTAAGCATGTTGTTACTATCGATATAGGAACATGGTATACTGTAATGAGTGTATTAATTTAAGACATGAGAATTCAACATCGCTGAGTCTTTTTTGAAAATAATCGCAAAGTTGCTGATGTTGTCATATTTGAGCGAGACTCTAGCACTATTAGAAGGGGTATGCTTTATATGGCCTGTATAATGTATGTCTTATATCCCTATTTTTACTAAAGGTTCATAAAAACATGGTCAGATTATATTACTTAATTCAAGAAAAGTTTCATTTCAAGATAGGAGCACATTAACATTTCTGAGTGCATGCTTTCTGACTTAATATGGACTCTGCCTTGTGTTATGTTGGTCTCGTCATGGTCCCCATTGGTCTTGACTTCTAATTTGGTCTCGAATCCAACAATAGAAAATATTGTCTGTAGAAATTCTTAGACTGTGACCTAGTCAACCAGTATCAGAATGTATTCATAAATAGAGGCTTCAAAGCAGTTTTGTATTTCGCTCTGCATAAGGACGTCTGCCAAATGCCATTAATGCTGTTTATAATAAAGTAAATGTAGTGGGAAAATGATCATAAGCATTGAGCTCAAACCCCAGAACAGCCAAACTGCCACAACTGGGCCCCTTTAGCAAGGCCCTTCACTCTCACCTGCTATAAAAAAAGAAAGTTGTATGTTGCTTCTGATTGGGCCGTTAATGTTATTGTCGTTATAAGAGTATAAGGAGTATCTGAACTGCTAAGTGGTTGAAGGGTTAACTATTATCAAATATAAGATGATGCAAACATGATGCTTAACCATTTAACTATAATTTGTGATGCATATAGGAAACGTCACCATACAGAACTTCATGGCAAATGTTCTTTCTAGTCCAGTGTAGTAAAACAGATCTGGAAATATATTTTCATAATGTGACTTTGACCTGGACTATTGAATAAAATGTGAATTTTTAAACAGAATTTATGATATATAAAAAAAATAAAACAAAGGTTTGTTGTTGATTTCACCATTTGGATATTAATCATATTTACATTTCCACATTTCTTTTTCCAGGATGGGACATTAGTACTAGGAGGTCCAGGAAGCTTCTACTGGCAAGGTAACATAATCATTTATTTCTGCCCATTACCGTTCCATCCATTTGGTGAGCTTTTCGTATTTCTAATTTTCTCATTATTCAGAATTCAAGAGGATTCCAGAATTCAGGATTTGTTAAAATAATGGAAAAAATCCTTGTTTCCCTGTAGAGCAAAACTGTAAAGATATGTAGAAAGACATCTCACTATTTTGTCTCTTGTATTAGCTGAGCGTTCCAAGTGAATTTTGATTGCAATCCCAATTTCATCACTTCTTTGCAGCTAGACCAAACAGAAACTGAGCTATGCGAGAGTTGGGTTTCTTCACAGGGAATGCATCAGTGGTGATTGGGCATGGGCTGTGGGAATACAGTAGCTAACTACGGGGTTTAAGCTAGCAAAACAGTTTAGCCTTATGGTTAATAAGTTCTGAAGATTTTATTTTTTTCTGACAGGCTACTGATAGCCAATGCTTGCATATCTGTCATTCCTTAAGCTTTTAGTTGCATCTAATCCACCATAAAAAAGACCGACATATACAGAGTGTATATGGAGTTTCTATAACCTTGAACTCTCTCGCCTGTAATAGTTTTTAATACGAGGGTTGCTATTAGAACGGCGCCTGCTTTTAACAACAAGCATGCGACACTGTTCACGATTCCGTAGCAGCAAATAACCAAGTCGGAGCAACACGGCCTGTGCGTGTATATGTGCGAGTGTGCACATGCATGTTTGTTTGCACAGTGATAAATACAAATTGTCGGATAATTGCAGCCATGTGTGTGTGTGTGAACAGATGCATGAACACAAGGCTGATCCACAACCCCCCACCCCCTATTCTCATGCTATTATCAGTTTCATGTAAAGGGCAAAAGAATCGCAACGTTGGATTACTACACAATTTTACTTACATAATTGAAAATATTAAAACTTTATAAGAAATGCCAGCTCTTCTTTTATTTTTAGTGTAATGACAGGATCTTTGTTATTAATACAAGTATTCGTCCATATATGAGATTTATACAGAAACTTTTAATTGAGAAATGTTAAGTGGTAACACAGTTGAGTTTGTTGAAAGCAGCAAATATCTGCATACCAAAGAACAATTCATGACTGATTCTCACCTTTGCTTCAGTGAATCATTTGACCTAAATTCTGCTGCTGCAATCAGAAAGACTAAAGACAAAGACAAACTAAATAAACATTGTATATTGTAGTATACATCCTACTGAGGCTATTGAATCAATGTTGTATCTTATGACTGCAGAATTACTAAGGTTCTATATTCAGATCTATAATCAAATGCTAAATACATTTCCCTCACTATAATATTTCTGGTAGTCTAAATTAAATCATAACTCGGGTTTATTCCAATCTCGCCTTTTCCCAATTTCTTACAATTTAATCACTGCTCTTAATTGCACACTTAATTTTTTTGACACTTTCGTAGTCTTCCCCCTGTCTCCTATTCCTTTCTCATGCTCCAGCCATCTATCCTGCCCTGCACTCTATCTCTTTGGCATTTTTAGGAGGTGTCTGCCCTTTGTAGAGTAACACAACAGAAATATGAGCTTCAAGATGGAGTGTGCTTCCATTTATCACACTTCCTGCACTACAGTGTGTTCACTGTAAAGGTGTATTTTATTTTAATGGTATTTTGCTAATCCGTTCTATGAGGCTTGACTTCATAAATCACCATAACTCTTTGCAAATACCTTGCAAATTAGTTCAAGTGTGTGAAAGCATTTTATAAGCTTGAATAATGTCATAAAGTGCTTTAGTAAAGCTCTATAACTGTTATAAGGTGCTAAAAATGTTGCCAAATTTTGAGTTAACAAGGATGAACTGTAACATGTTTATAAGAAATTGAGGAATTTACAAGGAATATATAAAAATGCTTGTTGTGAAAATGCAAAAAATTATAAATCCAGTTATAAAGCTTTATGAGTATAAAGTCTTAACAGTATTTCTTAAGTAACTAAGCATAAACACTGATGTTGTTTCTAAGCCTATATCAGTGATGAAAAACAACCTGTCTGAGAGGAAATCTAATTGTATGAATCGAGTTTGTCAGACATTTTTTGGGAAGCCAAGGGAAATTTGAAAAATCAGAACTATAAATTTGCTTTAATACAAAAACGATTCCTGCTTTAAAAACGATTCCTGACCGTCCTGGCTGCACCCTACTTTTAAATTTCTATGTAGAATGGTCAATCCTCTCTGCCCACATCTGCCCCAATACAATTATTTTTTTTTATATTACTATTTTCTTGTTTTATGAAAAAAATAATAAAAAATAGAACAAAGTTTCTCACATTTCTTTTGTTAGAAAATAGAATTTTACACACTGATGATCAGACACATTTTGGCAGCATGTTACCAGGTGAAAGATTGTATTGTGTGAACTCCCTTCATCTACCAAACTACTTAACACGAGTGATCAATGCAGTACAGCATTTTTGTAATCTGCACTCAGCTTCACTATTCTTGTAAAGATATTGTATAGACCAGTGTCCAAACATGGTCAAGCCCTTCAGATATTCCTATCCTTGTGAGGAAAACGGTTCTCAAGATTTGTTGGTTCTCAAACATATGTACACACACCCAGACACACACACACACACACACACTTACAGAGATTAATCACAGGGTCCCAAGACAGCCTGCAGCCTTACTAATAAAAGAGAATAATGAGTTTGTCTAACCTTTGGTGGAGGAGGGTAATGTAATCTCTGTCTTTCTCCCAGTGCAGATACAGACTTTTTTCAAGTTTTCAGATTCAGACATTTTTTTCAGAAACAAAATTTACACAATGTTCTCTACCCCCAAGTGTAGCCAATTAGCCAAGTGTTTGGTATCCAAAGAAATTGACACTAATGTTGAAAAAAAAAAATATATATATATATAAATGTTTCATAACCAACAACAACCTCGTCATATTGAAGTCCCCAATATCGTGACGTCAAATTAATTACTCATGATCCTTTTGCAACAAACTGTTTAATGTAACGGTATAAAGATTTACTTTGACCAAAGATAGATGTACAGAATGTACAGATATCAAACGTTATTCTCATTGAAAAATCCTCCCCCAGAAAAAAAAAAACTGGTTTACACACTCTTGGCATGCAGACAGTTTGTTTCTCCAAATATTCAGCTGAAATACTTTGCCCTGCCTCTTGTAAAACTTGTCAAAAATATTCTTCGCCAGGAGATTTTTTACTGACCTTGTGATCCAGTTAATCCAAGAGCGGGTCAATAGATTTAGGTGCGGTGATGGACAGGCCACTAAATGATATATAACATCCCAACCGACTATTAGCTTTCTAAATAACACTTACAGAGCTTAGAGGTATGCTTCGGGTCATTATTTTATTGTATAGGGAAGTTGATTCCAATGAGCCACAGTCCAGATGGAATTGCATGGCGTCAAAATATGGAATAGTGGCCATGTTGGTTCAGTATTTCCTTTACTCAAGAATACTAAACCTCCAAACCTCCCTCTAAAACAACCCCAACGCATTAAGCTTCCACCTCCATGTTTGACTGTGGAGGTGCGGCAGTCTGCTAACATCTTCTCTCCTTTACTCTTTCTTATAAAGTTCTTCTCTTAGAGCCCAAAATGTCAAATTTAAATATATCTCTTTACAGAACCTTCCTTCACCTTCCTTTACCTAGTTTGTTACTTATAAACAAAAGAAACATACACGTGTTTCACAATAAAATAAAAAAGACTAGGTGTTTTCATATGTTTGACAGTCACTACACTAGTATTTAGTTCAATTAACATACAGATATCCAAAGCTATCAAATTGATGATACAGTTTCTTGTTTTCAGAATGTTTTACATTTAGCTGGTTAAATTGATAACAAAAGATGAGGATGAACTTTTTTTTTTTATATATTTTGTAACTCAAAAGCACAGAGTTTGAAGAAAACAAAAAAGACCAGGTAGGTAAACTGCCAATGCAGCAAACTAATGCAGCTTTAGATTTAAATAGGAAGTGCAAGTCAAAGAAAACGTTAAATAGACACTTGTGAATCATATACACGTGTTTGTGTGCAGGTCAAGTGGTCACTGTGGGAGTAGCGGAAATCTTAAACGGCTACTCCATGAAGGCAATTTTCCGAAAAGTGCATGGAGAGAAACAGACAGCAGCCGTCTCAGACTTTTATGATGACAGCTACCTGGGTAAAAGAGAGATCTCTCTCTGTGTCTGGTTTTGTGGGGGTGTGGGTGTGGGTGTTTGTCTGTCTGTAAGTTAATTACTGTGACTCTTGTTCTCTTGTTCACCAGGATACTCTGTAGCTGTGGGAGAGTTCACCGGTGATTCACAACAAGGTAAGGATTTCTCTTCATTAGTCTGGGGGGGTGAATGCAGCTTAAAGCTTCGAAGTAGTGGACGTTCATCCTACCCTAAAATGTTTCCCATAACATGTTCCATTCTTAACCATCTTCTGAAACAACAGGAGTAATTCAGGTTCGTCCAAATTGAAGGTTGGCTGCTATTGATTGTCGTTGGCTTTAATTTGAGTTTTACACAGAATGTTCCGGTAAGTTCTGCCAGAACCACTGACGATACGCTTCAATGATGACATGCAACGTGTCTTTTTTTCTTTCTCAGTGCGCATAAGAGTTCGCATAAGTTTGAGTCATGTCAGATTGTCAGTTTATGAACTCATAAAATTACTGCAGATCTGGCTTTGTTTGTGTGTCTGTGCGTCTGTGTGTGTGTGTGGCAGACTCTGTGGGTGGTAGCTTTAGCGCTTCATCGACCGTGTTCCGTCTTTGTAATGATGCGCAGCCTCTGTCCAAAATTACAGAGTACTTCCTCATCCAATCAAAGCCAGACTTTCACCAGATACCACTTACTGTTATCTCTACTGTCCCAGCACACACACACACACACACACACACACACGCGCACACACACACACACACACACACACACACACACACACACACACACACACACACACACACACACAAACAGATTCACTGACTGTTTCTTTCTGTCTCTTTCTCTCTCACACACACACTTCTTTTCTATTGATAAATACATCCATCAGCAATCTATCAGTTAACTGAACACTTACCTTGTGTGTGTGTGTGTGTGTGTGTGTGTGTGTGTGTGTGTGTGTGTCTATGGTCTATGTGACTGTCTAAGTCTCATAAATATTTAAGTGAGTGGGAATGAGTGACTATTCTCACCTCATTGTTTACTCTTAGATAACAGATTATATATAAATAATAAATACATTTTTTTGCTTGTAAGAAGTCTATAAATGTAGCACTGTGTGTTTATGTTCTATATATTTATCCAAGCCGTGGTTTTCTCTGCAGAGTTGGTAGCGGGAGTTCCACGAGGAGCACAGAACTTCGGCTATGTAAGCAAAACGACCCTAATTGTTTCTCTCACTTTTAGTTTCTCACTTTCTGTCTCTCGCTCTCATTATCCTTCTGTCTCAAGAGGGTCAGAGGTCAGTTCAACCAGACGGGAAAGAGCAGACACGGTTAGGGTGTGGGAATGAAAAAAGGAAGTGCATAGAGAGATGTGTGTACGATACGAGCTATTGACTTAAGCAAGGCGGCAATGCAGCAAGAATGGTTTGAAAAATCCTGGTATATATATTTGAGGACGTTGTGTGTGGATTTCATGTCCTCCATATGGGAAAGCGCACGTGTGGTAGGGTCGGCATGCATGTCTAGTAAGTGTCAGCAACTCAGCTTCACCCCATCTGGATGTTATTTTAGATTCTGTTAAGGAATCCCAGGTTTGGGTGGACTGGACTGCACTATCAAGGGTTTGGGGAGGGGGTATTTTTCTAGATCGTGAATATGATTCCTTTAAAAAACTGCCTTTAGTTGTATTAAACAACGGTTTGTATGTTTTGTTCGATTAAAAATCGGTTGATGTAACTTTAAATTCTTATTAATTCTGCAGTTGGATCGATCATAATTCATAGATTCCCTGTCTTTTTTTTTAGGTTGCTGTAATAAACTCCACAAATCTCACCCTCATTCAGAATTTCACTGGCGAGCAGGTCAGTTCAAATCATCGTATTATTATTTGATATTTTGTATTCTTACTTTTAGGTTAAAAAAACTGAATTCGAGCAAGTTGGAGCAGTGTATTGTTATAAACAATGAACATATATTTTGATATATGATTTTAGTTCAAAAATCTTTAACATACAGTGCCTGTCAAAAGTTTGGAAACAACAATTCTTTAGTCTTTGGACTTTTCGGCTTTTTGAAAGACACATGCATTTTCCTTGTATGACCAATCAAATATCAATGTTCAGATATTCAACTTTAGTTTCATTGAAAAATCCAAACAGCATGTATAACAGCTTCGTTATTCATGCTAGTTCGTTTCTCCAAACGTTCCGCTGAAATACATTACTTGTAAATCTTACCAAAGTTTTTTTTACCAGCGCAGTTCAATAGGATTTAGGTGCAGTGACTGGGCAGGCCATTTCATAATAGATAACACTATTGACTGTTCTCTAAAAAACGCCTAGAGAACTTGGATGTATGCTTGGGATCATTGTCTTGTTGTGTGGTGAAGTCGGTTCCAATTAGCCGAAGACCAGATGGAATTGCATGGTGTTGAAGTATGGAATGGCAGCTATTTTGGTTTAGTATTTCTTTCACCATTCAACCAGACATGTACATAAATTAGTTAGTAAGCTCTCCAAAAACAACCAGGAACTTGAAGTAGAATATGGTATAACTCAGCCCAGTCTCACTGCATTTGTAATCTATATTTGTAAATGCAATCCATTGATTCATGTTCATGGATACGAATTTCCCTCTTGCTTGTGTCACTGAGGACGATTTTCTATGTAATGTATTTCAAGAGTAACTATTTTTTGGTGCCTCCGTCAAAGTTTTCTTTCTGCCACTGGATACCACAGATGCTGTATTTTTTCTCTCGTATGTTATTCATTTTTTTAATCTTCAAGCACTATTACTCAGCATTTAAGCAGTGGAATTTATCCTCGTTTTTATTGCTTTAAATTCGGTAACCTACTCGGGTCATTATAAACCAATGCAGTGGTTCCGTCCAGTCAAAAAATATATTCTCTTGGTTAATTAAGGAGACTGTGATAATTAGATACCCAGACATTGATTACAGCATAGCCCTAACCCTTATCTTAACCCTCATCATATACTTTCTGCCTTTTTCTCTAATAAAAATAGGGGAAAGATAACCTTTGGCATTTCTGTCAAAATTACCCATTAACCTCTGCCTCACGTTGCTATAGAGATAAAGCCAGACGGAGGCTCTCGTGCTGAGTGACACGAAAAAAGAGGGAAATACGTGTCCATGAACACGACTCAATAGATTAAAGACTGTGTTGTACAACTGCATGTATTTCATTGAAAATCTATTGTTATTGCCTAAGATGACAGTTTGTTGTATATAATTAAAATGTCAAAGAAATTCTCCAAAGAAATTCTCAAAAATGTTTTTAAAATAAAGATCTCGGTGTTTCCAAACTTTCCGCATGCAGTGTAGTCTTGGAAAAACCAGGGGTGATTTAAGTTCTAGAAAACATTTATTTTTTTGCTGCTGTTTTTTTTTTTACTTATGTATTTATTTTTTACTAGATGGCTTCATATTTTGGATACACTGTGGCAGTGACTGATATTAACGGCGATGGGTGAGTTTCTTACACCAGCTATAAAAGCATACACACAATATCACAAAGCAGCTAGAAAAGGATGAGGAGTTAATAAACACTCATATGACCTACAAAGTTTTGACAGGTCGATCATCTCATGTCCCCAGTGACATTAGACTGGTTTATTGGATGATTAGGTTTGGATTTGAATAGAAAAGTGTAGGTGTTGTTTCACAAGACGTGCGCAGATGTTTCTGCTTCCTTATTCTATTAACTGTGTAGCCTGAAGATCTGATTCATCTGATTTATGAGATATAAGTAGGTTTAGTCAATGGTGCGAATGCATAGTGGGTAAAATGATACTTTTTTGAATGATAACTTGACAAATCCAAAGACTAACCAGCTCTCGTTTTTATCTTCCATTTTATCTTTATATTTCCAGCATCTTTTCACGTCTAATTTTAGTTGATAGTACTCTGTACTTTTGCCTTTTAGAATCTTTGTTCTCTTCTCTTCTTTTCTTCTTTTTGTGTATCTTTTTTCAGCTTTTCATTTTTCATTCTCCTCTTTTCTTTCTCTTTTTCTTTTCTCTTTTGTCTTAGTTTTGCATCTCGTCTATTGTCTTATTTCTTTGCTTTTCATTTAGTCTCTTCTTTTCTTTTTTGCTTTTCATCTAGTATTTTTTCTTTCTTTTTTCTAGTTTTTTAATTTTTTGTCTTGTATCTTTTTTCTTCATTTTGTCTAGTATTTTTTATCTAGTCGATTCTCTTTTTTGGTAATTCTTTTTGCCTTTTGTCTAGTATCATCTTTTTTTTCTTTTCTTTTCTTTTCTTTTCTTTTCTTTTCTCCTCTTCTCTTCTTTCTTCTTTTTTGTTTTTTGTCTAGTATCTTTTTCTTGTTTTTGTGTAGTATTTCTATCGAGTCTCTTCTCTTATTATTCTTTTCTTCTTTACTTTTCACTTCTTTTCATCTAGTCCTATCTGTTTTTGCTTTTAAAATAGATTTTTTTCTTTATTTCGCTTTTTTTGCTTTTCGTCTAGTTTCTTTTCTTTTCTTTTTGTTTAGTATTTCCATGTAGTCTATTATCTTCTTTCATTGTTTTTGATCTAGTCACTTCTCTTTGAATTTTTCACTGTTTCTCTTCTCAATTTCTTTTTTTTTTTCAATTTCCAACTACTCCTGTTGTCTTGTCTCTTTTCTTCACTCTGCATTTACTCCATCCTCTTTCTTTTCTTTTTTTCTGTGTCATAGATTATTTGGAGTAGATGCACTTTGCTTGCTATGCTCTCTTCCTGTGTTGAGTCTGTGATTTTCTCACTGGGCTTTGTGAACACACATGTCTGATTGCACTGTGGTCACCTCCTCACTCTCTCTTTAGACTTAAGCTTGAAATGTACCAGTGTTTGACTTTACAATGTCCCTTAATTTGAGACCAATCCCAGTGTTTACACCACAATGCTGTTTTTATTGACACTAACATACCCAAGAGCATACAGTGCTAAGCACAAAAGCCACTAAACAGGAAGTGGAGATGAAGAGTATGCTGAGTGTTCTTGTAAGAACAGCCAGGGAAATAGACAATTTGCTTGAGTCGATGTAAAAATTACTTTTTGTTTGTTTTTTTGGTATCGCACTTTAATCAGGGGGGAAGTCACACTGGTTGGTTGGGACGTAACCTACAACAATAGTCTGATGTGGTTCAATAGTTTCATGCGGTTCGATTTCAGCTTGGGAACATGAGATGTAGGAACAAAATATTCCTTTGCTTTATGCATCAGTCCTGGTTATTTTCCAAATCTCTTCAAAAGTGCAGCAATGTTTGGCATGCCTCCACATGAACATAAATAACCCAAAGCTTTTTTTTTTATATCAGATCTCCAAAAAGATTTGATTTAATAGGTTTATATATTTTGCTGGTTATTTTATACAGCTGATGTTTCGATTCTGGATGAGTTATTGGTACTGCTTTTTATTTGTCATTTCTTTCTAGTAATGTACTCAAAATACAAGACGTTTTGTGCTTGTGTGTGTTAGTGCTATTCTTTCCATGGAAAGCCTTGCTTTAAGCAGGTCTCTGTATATGTATCTTTGGTGTAATGCATAGTCTTTATCCATACCAGTATCAGCACAATACTTGAAAAACATTATATGATCAATAGTATTGGAACACCTGACTTTTTCAGTCATGCCGTTCTTTAACAAACTGTTACTACAAAGTTGTAGACACACATTTGTATAGGATGTTTTTGGATGCTGTAGCATTACATTCTCCCCCTCACCAAGGAGGAGACCAAACCTGTTCAAGCATGACAATGTGGAGTGGTAGATTTTGTGTGGCCTGCTATAAAGCTCTGACCACAATCTTACTGAACACCTATTGGATAGATTTGAATGATGACTGCACCCCAGGCCTCCTTACCCTACATCAGTACCTAAATTTACTAACTCCCCTTTAGCTGAATGACCGCAAATCTTTACAAGCACACTCCAAAAAATCTAGTGAAACATCGTATTAATTGTCGAGTGGGATTTTAAAAAAGCACATACAGATATTTTTGCCAGGTGTCTGCAATTTTTTGTCCATATAGTTTGTTTGTATTTGTATTAATATGCCTGTTTTCCTGCCTGTGGTTTTCTTGCCTGCAGGATATTTTATTGGATTTAGTTACATTTAGCTAAATGTAGTAATTCTTGCCTAATTGCTAATCACTAATGAAGTCCAGGTTTACAACAATTTCTCTATTGCATTGTCTCTAGTAATTATCTGTATCGCAGTGGTATTTAACTGATACTGATCAGGTTTTTGCTTGTGCTTTTTATGATCGTGTGCATTGCTCACGCTTGCTACATCTAAATTAGTATTTTTTTAAGGACATTTATAAAAATAAAGTTAATATTGTATTCTAGTGGTAACCGAATTATTAACTCTATCATGGCTGACGCTGCGCTCTGACCCCAGCGATGTTAGGAAGCTGGGGTCAGAGCGCAGCGTCAGCCATGATAGAGTAAATAATACTTTCTTTCTTTCTTTCTTTTTTTCTTTCTTAAATTAGTAATTAAGTAATAAGTAATATTAGTAATAAGAAATATCATGAGCATCAGATTGTGTGATTAAGTAATGTCCATATTATCACCAATTCCCCAATGCCAGAGCCTTTAAATGTTCAATGATGTAGAAACAGCATATGTAGAATGTTTTTTGATGATCACCATTCTTTAAGACTCCTGGGTAGGCTAGGCCATGTCTCCACTTATGATATTTTCGAATTACAATGGGGTCATCAGCACGCATCACTATCATAAGTCTGGGGCTATGTGTATTTGGTATTTGGTTTCATTTCGAATTTGTCTAATCAGAATTTCTAGGTACCTCCTAATCTTGTGTTCTCACATTTGTGTCTGTAGGTTGGATGATGTTCTGGTAGGAGCACCTTTGTATATGGACCGGGAGTTTGAGAGTAAGCCACGAGAGGTCGGCCGGGTTTACCTTTACTTACAGGAAGACACACTACTCTTCTCACCTCCCATAACACTTACTGGAGTACACCTGTTTGGACGCTATGGTAGCACCATTGCTCCTCTTGGAGACATCAATAAGGACGGTTACCTGGGTACGTATGCGAGTGTGTGGGTGTGTTCCTATTTTTGGATGTTTATGCATGTCAGAAAGCAATAGTTCTTTCTCCTCCTCCACATTTCCTGATCAAGGGCCATGTTTAGTCTTGGGTGAGGAGGAAATCCTATTATAAAGCTAAAATCAATCAGGATTTATGCGTTCAGCTAGTGACCCAGCACCTCTGTCACTTGTTTCCTGTTTGGAGATGCATAACTTGCTCTCACATGCATGTGTGTGTGCTGGTAGGGAAAGGAATATATAGCTACACAAAAGTATAAGTCAGAGGAAATAAGCTGACAATGTTGTGTGCATGAGTGTGTCCTGTTAGGGAAAATATTATTAACTTTTTTAATGTTCAGGGCAATTTAAATTATCAAAGTGAAGGAACTCCAAATCGTGTGTGTGGGGGGTGAGGGCTGTGTGTGTATGTGTGTGCGTGTGTGAGTGTGTGTGTGGGAGGGGGACTAGTTTTACAACCCCATGCAGAGGCCAAATGTCTCAAAATTGATAGAGTAAACAAGACATTTCATACCCTGTGGAATATTATGTTATAGATCATAGAGATTATCTGTAGTAATAATAAACATGCGTGTACTTGTGAAAGTATGTATAAGTCTGTTTTTGCTGTGATGATGTGTGATATCTGTATCTTCTCCTTCCAAGTTCAGAGTGCTGTCAATTTTCACATTAGTTTTTTGGTTGTCCACAGTGTGCACACTGTCCTCATCAATTTTAGATTTCTTTCTTAAAGCTATTTAAGCTGTTATTGACAAGTTGACAAGTGACTTGGAATATGGTCTTGTCAAAATACAGGGCTGGAAAAAGAATTGAGTAAAAGTACAGTACTTTATTCAAATTATAGTAAAATGCATTGAATTTAAATTCAATGTGGAAGCATCTAGTCTAAAATATTTTACATGATGAAATTGTTCATTCAAAATTCTGAGAAAATTCTTTAGTTTAATTCATATGTAGTCATTGACGGGACAAGATAAAAAAAAAAAAAACTTAATCTTAATAAGTAGTAAAAAGTAGTTTTTTATGCTGATGAAGCATAGTTATAATATGAATGAATATAGTTTAAACTAAAAATGTATTTATAATTAATAAGTATTATGGTACAGTTGCTTATATTAAAGGTAACAGCAGGACCAATAACAATGCTTTGTTGCTAAATGTCAAAAGGTCAGATGGAATGCCAGGTCATCGGGGTCACACGCAAATGGCCCACGGACAAACATGACAACAAGAGTCTTTTATATGTTACAAACATGACATCACAGTCCCAATAAAGAAAGCTGCCCTGGTGGTCCTCCACATATGTGACCTACTAGCTATATTTTGCTAATGGGGAAAAAAAACTGTGTTCAAAACTGTGATATCAGAAATTGTGCAACATGTGAGAAGCTCCAGCTCGGTCACAGACCATGATGTTCAAACTGATAGGATATTTCCAGAGTAACTTATCTACTATGGTCAATAAATATTTGAGGTGACCTTACTGATATCCAGGCTGGATATTTAAGGAGGGAAGTGTGTTAGCAAGTGTTCATTCCAAAAACAGTGGTGCTTCACCTGCACAATTCTTATATCTTAAATGTTAAGCGGTTAAATGGTCATGGCTTAGACGTGATATGACCCCTGAAGCTGCTCCTAGCCATTTATCACATTTTGAGGAGGTTATTATAACACATTGTTTACCACATGAATGTTAAGACCTAAGAGTGTTCTGGGCATTCACATATGGTACTTTTAATTGTCCACAGTGTGCACACTTTGTCCTCATTAACATCACTATTGTAGATTTCTTCCTATAAGAAATTTGAGCTGTTATTGACAAGTTTACAATTGACTTGGAATATAGTCTTGTGAAAGTACAGAGCTGACATATCCAAACATGGCCAGTTCTTTTACACTTTGTACCTTAAAAATGACCAATTTTATAGTAAAAATAAAAACTTTTTAATTAAGCATTACCCTCAGGTAGGAGCTGCAGACAAAACAAACAAGTAAATTAGACAAAACAGTCATTTGTAGTGTTGCATGTATACCTAAGCAGCTTTAGCCACATGCGCACACACACTTGTGTGTACATGGTTGCACTTTTCTGTACATACTATTATAATCATACTATAGTACATATAGTTTAAGTGTCATAAAGTGTTTGTGCGTGTGTATGCCGGTACCCCTGTGAAAACACATTACACCCACCTTTACTGGAATGAGATAAGATTTTTGTAAGGCATGAATTTAAAATGGGCATCTTAGACTCTGCCAATGTCTCACACACAGCTACACACTCAAATCACATTGTGTGTGTGTGTGTGTGTGTGTGTGTGTGTGTGTGTTTGTGTGTGTGTGTGTGTGTGTGAGATCTGAAGTAACCCAACACTCTTCGATTTTTGTAGCAAAAGATCACCAGGGATGAATTATAGTTTATGCAGCATGAATGTTTGGGATGCTGCTATGGAAGCCTATGAAACAAGGCTCTTGGATAAATGAGAGAGTCATTAGAGAGTCCAAATCAATAGTTGTAATAGCAGCTGCTATGAAACTATTCCTTTGTAAGCCTGTGCTTTACTTTGTAGACACAGAGATGAATATTTAATTTAGCAGAGGTTTCATAACTTCCGGATTACTGGCGCCAAAATGCCAGTATATTCGCATCAGAAAATATACTCCAATACCAACTTTGTTTTGGTTATCGAGCTGATACAATGCTCATTTATGCATTAACAAGAATTGCCAGCAGTCAGGTTGTATTCCATTACATCTAATCAGAATAAATGATAGCATATCATGTTAAAAAATAGTCAGAAAAGTCAGGTACTGATGCAGGTGATGCAAAAGAGTCCTGGGATGCAGTCAGCATTCCAATTCATTCTAAAGATGTTCAGTAGGGTTGAGATCAGAGCTCTATAGCAGGCCACTCAAGATCTTCCTTTCTAATCAATGCAAACCATATTTTCTAGGGCTCATTTTGTGCACAGGAGCATTGTCATGCTGGAACACGTTTGTCTCCTAGTTAATGCTACATCATCCAAAGACATCCTGTACAATTGTGTGCCTCCAAATTTGTGGTAACCATTTGAGGAAGAGTTGCAAATGACTGGAAAGGTCAGAATCCCAATGTAAACCAGTAAAACTTATTTATGCATAGTTTTAATATTAGAGATATGACTTCCTGGGTTGTTTAATATGAAACATTTTGACAAAAAAATGGCACATTGATATTATTTATCTATTTAGACTCGGTTTGGAAACCTCCTCATTGAAGTTATGTGAGTGTAAAAAAAGAGATTAAACACTTCTAGCATTTTAATTCATTTGTATTTAATATATGTCATGCTATGGTGTTGGATTAACTGTAAAAGCCTTGCATGGTACATTACTTTTTTTGTCACATAACACAATACATACACCACCATACCGCATTTAAATTTCTTTCAGTTCCATGAAACTATGGTGGTTTCCATACTAACTAGCAGATATTTGGTCTTTTGGCACCATGCCAGTTGCAGTACGATTATAGAAGTACAGGACAGGTAGGATAACAGTCGCTAGGCAGGAAGAGGAAATAAACTGGGCACTTACTCAAAAGCATGCCAAGTTCAAACTAAGCCTATTTATAGCTTAGGATGTAGTTCAATTACTAAACCACCCCCAAACACACATGCATTTAAATACACACAAGCACTAAGTATGTGGTCTCTGTTCAAGGATATGAAACCATTACTTGTGGTTATTTTGTTAGGACTAATTAAACTTTTCACCTTCTGCTGCTGTATGCTTTGTTCAGTTAAAAACAGTTCTAAGTCCTCCAACATCCTTCATCGCGAGATCTTTTGGAATTCCCATACAACATTTTTTCCATAAGTGTGAAGGCTTTAATTATTTTATAATCATTACAGGTAAAATAATTGATTAATTATTAATTTAATTTCTTACAATTTTCAATGTTCAAGTACTTTTTAATAAAAATCATTGCACAGCTTTATGGGCAATGGTATCTCAGAAGATCATAAGTTAAAATCCCAGACCCACTTTTGTCATTGCTGGGCCCTTGGGCAAGGCCCTTAACACTTAATTGCTTAGCAGTGTAGGTTGCTGTGAAGGAATCTGCCAAATGCCATAAAACTACATGACAATTCTGCTACCAACACTTTCTCCTCTGTTGTGTTCTTCATCCTTGTCTCTTGTTTTTAGTCTTTTTTAATAAATTGGTCTAATTCTAACTTGGGTTATAGTTTTCTATAAAAGCCACAATTCTGAAAAGGGGCTAGCCCTAGATTTTTTCTAAATAAGCTAAAAAAAAAGAGAAGAAAAAGATGTAGGTTAATGGTTTTCACAGTGGTGTGAGAGAAGCACTAGAAAGGGATAACGGTACCTTAGAGATACGGGTCACATGAAGTAGCAGATTTGTGTCTTTGTGTGTGTATGTGAGCACACTTTGTCCCCATAGAGCTTCATGCCTCTCTGAGTATCCATTTAATCTTTTTTACTGAAAGCCACGCTTGTGCTCTTGCCAGGTTGAACCATCTCAGTGAGAAATAACAGACGCAACAAGCGAAGAAATCGAGATTTATCGTCTATCATGTTGGTTACCTGCAGGGACCGGTGTAGCTTGTCTGCTTACATCTTTAGGGTCCCTGGTTTCGCTTCTAAGTTGGGGTTATAGGGCATGCATGACTTTCCACATGATTTATGAGGTTCCTTCGGGGTTCTCCGGTTTCCTCCTATCTGGCAAAAATATGACAGTAGGTGGATTAACTATGCTAGATTGCCCCTGAGTTAGACCGATGTATGGTGGAACTGGCATTTGACCACCTCTTACCCAGAATTCCAAGGATATGATCGAAACAATGATGACCATGGCTAGAAAAAGTGTCTACTCTAAAAAGATGAATGATAGACCTTAGGTCCATTTGTAACAGTTGATTCAAAATTATTTGCCCTTCCATAACAAATCACTATCCATTACAGTATCAAATTGTGCTTTGTAGAGAAATCTTTCTGATGGTTTACATTTTAAATGCGCAATAAATCAAAACACTGCATAATACTTTTCAATGTCCTGCTTTAATTTGTCTTCATTCATCATCTCTCTTTGTCTCAGATGTGGCAGTAGGAGCTCCATTTGCTGGCGAGGACCGCAGCGGTTGTGTGTTTATCTATAACGGCGAGAGGTCTGGCTTAAGATTGAAGGCCTCGCAGGTGCTCAAAGGATCCTGGGCGACGACTGGAATCCCGGCGGGCTTTGGGTTTACGCTGCGTGGGGACTCAGACTTGGATAACAACCAGTACCCCGGTGAGTAGGGACAGATCCTTGAGCTTTCTGTTTTTCATCTCTTTTCTTTTTTTTTTTCCCTGTCTGTTTGTGCTGTTTATGCATGTCTCTGGCAATGCAATTATACCAGTGTTGTGGATGTAAAACCACAGAGATGAGACAAAAGCAAGTTCAGCAAGACCATGAGCGAGGCAGAGGGACTCAAATTTGATTTAGAAACATCTGTTGGGGCTATGAATAAGGCTCAGTCTATTTTTCAATGCTTTAGTTTGAATTGTGGATGTGGTTTTGATTGCCTTTTTTGCCTTTTTTGTTTTTGCATTCAAAACAATCTATCGAGTACAATTGCATATTTTTTTGCTATAGCGTGTACATTTGCGTGTGCGTGTGAGAGAGAAAGAGAGAGAGAGAGAGAGAGAGAGAGAGAGAGAGAGAGAGAGAGAGAGAGTGTGTTTGACCCCTACACACTTATACACAATACCAGCACAACGGTGTGCTGAGGAATTCTCTGGAACATGTTAAGCTTTTACTGTTTATTTCTCAGGTTCAGCTGTAGAGCTATTATGGTGGTAAGTCTGGATGTTTTCACACAAAATGTTCAGCATCTCCCCAGGTAACCCAGAGCCAATTTTAGATTTTCTAGGCATTGTAGTGAGCGCCAACATCCATGATTTATCATCAACAATGTTTGGCCTGAATTTAAACTTTCGATAGTATTTAAAAGGTTAAAATTAACATAAACCATTATTAACCATCAAAAACTCATGTAAGTGTCATTGTTTTTTAGGAAAGTAAATTAAGAATTGGCAATGAAAAGGAAATAAACCATATTAATAGTTATGAAATATTACTAAAGTGTGTTTTATATCAGCAAAAACAGCAAAAGTGGCATAAATGTCTGTCTTTTAGCCACTGTGAAATGAAAAAACAGCTATTAAATCACACACAAATATGTTTGAGTATGTGCAGTTTGCTACAGCTCTGACTAGTGCACACTTTGACTATCCAATCAAAGGACATGAAAATGCAGACATTACTGCATGCCTGCTAGATGGCCCCAGTGCCATCAACTCGAAATCTGATTTCATTAAAGCATATTCATGTACAAAAATATTTTAAAAAGTAAGTCAGTGATTCTGATAGATTATTTTTTTAAGCCAACAGAGAAGGTCTAGTTGCCCCTGATGGTCCACCACTGGATTTGTATACATATTTGTGTAAATCTTATCAAACTTTTACTTTCCTGCAAGATTCTTGCAAGAACAATGGCAATACAATGACTGAAAATGTCCTTATAAATCAAAGCTAATATTGCAAAACAATTGCACTGTAATATCTTATAAACTGTAGAAAAGATTTAAGAAAGGATAAACCGCCATTTACCGTGTTTGTACTTGGACATTTGATTTAAAAACGTAGGGTGGCAGATTAACTTTCCAGAACACCACTACGTCAACAGTGTACGAGACCAAGCGTTTCATTCGAAAAGGAAACTGAGTCAGTGTGTGCATGGGTGTGTGTGTGTGTGTGTGCGCACAAGTGTGTACGTGTATGTGTGGTCTTTTGACTCTACAATTAAGACAGATGTTTCTTGCTAAACCTGAACCCCACTGCTGATTTAGCTGTAACCTTACAGTGTGTTGGCCGTACGGTTTTCTCTGTAGTGGGAAGTGTTTAATTTCTTCTGTTGCCCAGTAACACACATCTCAGTATCACATAGGAGTGTGTAAAGTTCGTTAGCGGCAGGTTCTGAACTTTTCACGTTTCCGTAATCCGCTTTACTTTTATGTTCGAAAAGTGGACCACCCTCAGCACGAGCGTTTCATTTGGAACTTTTTCCACCCGATCTACAAGAGGAAGCCATGCAATAATGCTTCGGGTGGATTTTAATCAAAAACCGAACTGGGTAATAGTTTGTTTACTCTGACTGCCACTCTCGTTTTGTCCAGGCTCTTTTATATGTTTATATACAGAATTGGGGGTCCATAAAGGGGACACCAGATGCAAGTGTTTAAATCTTTTTCCTCCCAAATGATTCTGAAATTATTGATTAGCGTTCATTAGAGTTTGATAAACCAGCAGAGCTTGATTTTGAAGCCACACTTGAAATCCTTTTTGTTTCTGTGAGATTAAATAGGATCATAACAAGGCTTTGTCTCTGATTCTGGCTTTGGAACACATGTTCCTGGTACAGAATAAATTTTAGGTGCTCTTTCATCCATCCTATATGATCAAAAATAGATTTCCAAATAGATTTCAAAATATACAAAAAGTCTAAATACATTTTTTATAAATACTTTTTTCCCATTTTTTTGTATATTTTCTCAAATATATTTGAAAATTATTCAAAAATGTATTTTCCCCTCTATATATTTCAATCCCCCCAAAAAAAAAGTCCACATGAAACATTTTAGGAAAATCTTAATTTCATTGACGCCATTTGGCAGACGCCCATATCCATAGAGACTTACAACTGAGCAGGGGCCTTGCTCAGGGGCCCAGCAGTAGTATCTTGTGGTGGGGGGATTTTAATTTCTGACCTTTTGATCCAATCCTCATTCTAATGTAAGGTTGGAAATGTATTTTCTTGACCCTAAAATATTTGGTTTAAATATAATATATTTTTGATTTGAAAAATACAGTATATTTTATTGAGCATCACCCTAAAATAAATCTTTATTTATTTACCGTATTGTATTACCCACGTGATTCAATGTTCCTGTACCTCAGCTTTAAAATTCCATTCTGCCTAGATACTTTATTGAGTTTGTCCTGAAAATGAGTAACCTACAATAGAAGCTTCCTCGTTTATGAGAACATTCAAAATGTAAAGACCTGGACAACCCAAAAAACCCTTGAAGAAATGTTTTGATCTAAGAGTGTATGGATCTAATGATCTGCCTTACATGTTGTACACTTATATATGCAGAAATAATGTATAATAGGAGAAGCATTTGAGATCAAGTCTATATTCAAAAATGTCAATGCTTGACCATGCGCAAGGTTTCCCACATCAGCACTTATATAAAATGCGTTAAAATATTGTGACGCCAGAAAGAAATTCAAATAAAATAAACCTCTTCAAATGCAGTCTTTGGAGAACTGGTGAAACAACTTTACGATAATAACACATGTCCACTAAGCTAGGCTTAGCTGTTGATGTAATGGACACATGCACTTTCCATCAAAGTGGACGATGCCAGTACGTGTGCAATGCTGACTTTGTAATCAGCATTTGTTCAGGAGTTAATGAGGTGGTCTTCAAAGATTGAGTGGTTGATTGATTTAAAAGAAATGTTCAAAAGTATAGGGTTTTAGAATGCGCGCGTACACACACACACTCACGTACGCACCCACACTCACACGTCTGGCAGGGTGATGACGCACAGCAGACCCTTACAAAACAGACTAAGAAGAAAAGCAGACTTTTCTTTTTCTATCAAGTGAAGTCATGATATCACAATGTTGAAAGCATACACACCTTTATCTCTGATTAGAGTAAAGACCAGGATCTTGATTAGCCTTTGATGGTTATTATTGATGTTGTGAGTATATGTGTGTGTGACTGGTGTACACATGTGTCGGTGTAATCTAATAGTCCTCGCATAACATCAATCAGGTTTTCATGTGCATGTGAGTTTTGTAGTTTGGTATTTAAATGCACACATTTTATGGTCAAGCGTAAAATTCAGGGTTAAAGTCAAAGGGCAAATGTCAGCTGACAGGAGCTGTCGAATAGCCAGTCACAAATAAGTTCATATTTGGTTTTACATAATATATTCAAAAATGCAGTAGTACATTAATGTAGACCAGTGCCACCCTCACCAGGATGAGTATAGTGTAGATTAATTGTTCATATTAATGAATGTGATCTGAAAGAGAAAAACTTCTGCTCATGCGACTTTTTGGTGTAATTTTTTATTTATTTATTTTTTGTAGAAACCTTATTTATCGCAATTATTCCCAGCAAATGGTCTATAATATTGATAAAAGATTTGTAAAGGTGTTGTAATACCAGAAGATTATGAGCGCACTTTAGTTTATTTTTCAACAACCATAGCATTTTAGAATAAAATACTTTTCAGTTGTCACAAACACATTTCAGATATATTGTCAAGGAATTTTTCTGGGTGACAAAAATATTCAGATACAATAATATATTAATAAAAAAGAACAATTTATATACAAGGTTCAGTCAAGAAAATACAGATGGATCCCGAGTTTCGATGGTGTGACTTTTATGATGTTTTGCTGTGATGGAAACAAACAGTGTGATTAAAAAATATAATATGCACTAACCAGAGTAGACTCAAAAACCCTCTTCCTGTTATGGCAACCCTGACGCTACACATTGTTCCATGCAATGTGCATAATAATAGATTGGATTACATGCGACATGTAAACAGAGATTGACTACTGAGTTTAGAAAATGTAACAGCTCATTAAGCGAAATGATTGTGAAAATCTTTGCATGTTAACACGGGCATTTACCGTGATCTTTCTTAGGAGGAGATGGTTGATATATAGCAGGACCAAACATTTATAGGCTACCTAGAGAATCTGGCTTTATATAGATTTCATGCTTCTTGAATCAATAGCATATTGTCTAGGAGAACTGAGCATGTATGTGTGCTTGATGCTACGCCTGTTTTTTTTTTTTTTTTTCGTCTTGGCAAAAGTTAGACTTTACAAGACCACAATAACTCTGCTTTGTTAGGTATAGTTATAAAAATAAATCACATAACAGTACAGATATGTGTGTGACATATGGCAGAATTGGTTTGGAGTGCTTAGTGCCCTTGATATGTCATATGTCATGCACATATCTGTACTGTTATGTGATTTCTTTTTATAACTATCAAACCGAGTTATAAACCCAGAATGAGTCATTCCTTAAAAAATAAGTATACCAGGAGATCATTACTGATTACCTTTGGGGTACTGGACAGACAGTTGGATGGAAGGATGGATTGATGGATGAAATGAGAGATGAGGAATGCGAGGTTGGAGGTGTAGGTGGGAACTGCAGTTGCTGGCTTTGTTCAGATATTTCTCTGGCAGGAGAAACCTGTGTGCTTTGTGATAGCTTTAACAGACGTGAGCATCGATTAACCCTGTGAGACCCGAGGCTTAGCATGGCCGAAAGTTGCCGTTTGAGCCTAAAGATGTATTTTTTGACAGCAGCTTGGTGTTGTTTTATAGTGTTAAGAAAGGACCAATGGACTGGAAATCAGTTCGAGCTCAGCATTTTAACTGCAAGGATAATTAAAACAATGAAATTTAGGTAAAGCAAAGTGCGCCTTGGCTACACGCGATTCTAAGCTGGAAAGATTCATCGTCACATTAAGATTTGGTGATTTCTCTGGACAACAATCCTTAGTCAGTGCACATGTTCATTGGGTAATCGCGCATAATCAACAGTCTTTGTCGTTGATAACCATCCAATTCTTCACACTTTGCTAATCTGATATGCTCAGTTTCTCCTTTAAACCATTCTAACGATTTGTCCATTTCTATCCACACATCTTGCTGCTTGTCATTTCTCGACTGAATTAGTGATATTTCAAAATAACTTCTGACAGGTCTGAGCTCTGAGGTATATTCACCCTCGGAATGTGATCTTGTTTTGACCCATCCTGAATTCTCCCACATCGTCCCATTGCTACAGTATCTCTACTAGCTTCCTCTAGCTGCTTACATCAGATTTATTATATTGATGCTTGTGGATTAGCATCCCTCTACTTAAAACACTTATCTAACCCTGCACTGATCCACATCCCTCTGATGTTTTAAGGCCCTTCTCTGTTCTGGCACCAAGATTAATGGCCTTGCTCAATGGCCCAGCAATGGCAACTTGGTGGTGCTGGGATTTGAATACACATTTCTTCGAATACATGTTAAGCACTGAGCCACCACTTTCCAGACACAACTTTCCTAACTATATTTAACTACTATAGGTAGTTTTAGTTTTAGGTATTCTTAGTTTAATAGAGCAGTTTTTGAATGAATTTACTGTTAGAGATTTCAAACCACTTTTTTAGTTGCTCTGGAAAAGTGCCTTTGCTAAATTCCATGAATGGTAATGTATACACCAACTCAGCTCAAGCAAGAAACAACGTTCAGTCTTATGTTCATTGTCATTGACAGTCTGCTGTAACTAATATATATCATGCTTGTCATGTCAGCGTCTCACTCCAACTTCCAGAAAGTGTTGCAGCCGCCAGGGACTAAAATAGCCAATACACACACACACACACTCACTCACTCACACACACAAGCTAAGTCCTAATCACATTCTCCATCCTGCTGATCACACACACCTGGACTCAATCGCCCTTCACACCCTATAGGCTGTAAGCACACTCCAAACTTGCAGACAGCACAAAGTATTGCACAGTATTCTCCTGACATGCCAAGCCTTGTTATTGTGATTGTACATATGGTTTTTCATTCTCATATTGTTAACTGTTTTCACTTTGCCGGAGTCTTGCCTGTTTTTGCCTTTTGTTTTGGAGAAAGCTTCCTAGGTAAAAATACAGCATTTGCCAAATTGTATACTTTAAAAAAATTTTCTTGGGCTGTATTTCTATATAAAAATCAGATTTTGGGGGTTTTAACCCAATTATAAAATGAAGATATTTTCTAATTAAAATATTTTCTAATTCACCTCTTCACACCTTTGATAGCAAGGTTGGTTTCAAGGTGTTTGTCAGAGAAGATTGTGATTGTGAGTAGTGGTTTTACTAAGCAATACTAATTAGTTTTTTTCCTGACAAGCTAAAAATGTCATCGGTCAGAATACGTTCTGTCACGTTCTGTTTGCTAAATATTTATCACGTAATGAGTGGGAAACCTAATGAGATGATAACCAAACTAGACAGGACTAGACCCTTGTATAAGTGTGTCCACCAAACATCAAAACATCTTTAGGAAGCAAATAATCTTGAAATGTCCCCAAAACAGTTAAAACTGTGAGTAAATATTGATTAAATGCATTGTACGAGGTGGTATCAAGTTTCGAGACTAACTGGTGCTATTCTGACTGAAATCTGGAATTTCATCATGGACAGCAAGTTAGAACAAAGACTACACGTTAAATTCTGCGTGAAACTGGGCAAATCTGCCACAGAGATGTTTAACATGAAATATGTTTCACATACGGTGATGTTGCGATGAGTGATTTAAGATGTTTTGAGTGGAGGAACGTCAGTTGAAGACAACAAGAGATCAGGAGACCTCCAATAAGCTCATCTCGCGAAATTGTCGAAACCATTCGGCAACATGTGCATGATGATTGTTGGAGAACAAGCCACATGATCTCACTTCCGCACCCACCCTATTCACCAGATTTGACTCCTTCGGACTCCGCCCTCTCGCTGAAGATGAAGATCCAGCTCAATAATCGCTTTTTTGACACCATTGCAGAGATCCAGCGCAAATCACAAAAGGTCCTTGAAACTCTTCAAAAGGAAGACTTTCAGGAGATATTTCAGAAGTGGCAGGAATGCTGGAAGTGCAGTATTGCTGTGCAAGGGGACTATTTTGAAGGTGATAGTGTGTTAACATAAAACTTTTTGATACCACCTCATATAATCTCACCTAGATTCTTTAGACTGTATCTAAAACTTGTTGTCATTTTAAAGTATGTCCAATGCTCATGCAATGAATCTTATTCACAATATTTGCATATGGAAAATCTTTTTAATGCACTTTCACCCCTTTATAGTATACACTTTGTACAAAAGAGTAATGATTTATGATCCTACTCCACAATAGATTGGGTTTCTTCTTGACTCAGGTTTCTCTCAAGGTTTCTTCATTATGTTTTTTCCAGCCGCTGTTGTATTTGGCTTCCTTGTTCGAAATCTTAGGATTTTTGTAAAGCTGGTTTTTGACAATGTAAATATTTAAAAGTGCTGTACAGTTAAAACTGGATTAAAAATGGTACGAGAACTTGACAAAGAAGTGAAGCAATTACACTTAAAATAATTGTGAGGAAAGGGTTCAACTTAGCCAAGGGCCTTTTGCTGATTCTTCTAAACAGAGGGTTTTGACCTTAATATTTGAGTCTGATATGCCACAGTGTAGTCTCACAGTCAGTACATGAAAACAACACACTTCAGAGCCCATCTGATAGACATAACATTAAAATTATGTAGCCAGATTGGATGTCAGATTGGATTTGGTTAAATAAGTCCATCACCCTCTCTGTTGTGCAGAATTATAGACTGAAGCAATAGAAAGCTCTCTCTCTTTGTAAGTGTGTAAGGTATGTGTAGCACTGGTGAGCTTCAGTACTCGGAGGTGTGTTTTCTATCACAACACCAAAAGCTTGTCTCATGGGTTGGTTTTTAGACGGGCACTTCTCCAGGACGACCCAAATGTAAATTCCTGATTGCGGAGCCTCTTTGAGATTTTGGAATCAGACAAGAATCGGAGCACTCTCCCACCACTTATTAGGGTTTCTGGAAGTGTGCTAGAACATTCCTGCCTGTAAGCCACAGATTTTGGATGACTCCTAGAGGCCCTCCAGGAGCAATCTGTAGACCACTACATATTAACCAGCACTGGAAAAAACAACATTCCAGTGAAAAATCTCAATCAGAATTATATTTTTTTACACCAGATAAGTGAGTAATTGATCACACAAAAGCCTAATAGTTGGATTTGAGTTTTACAAATGTTAGTCTCATTAGTTCAGAGATATTTCCACATGACAGGGAGAAGCATGAACGTTTTAAATTAGGTTTAATTGCAAATGCAAGCACTGATTGATAGTCCAGGATCCCCGTAATGCGGTTTGTAGATGATCATAAATCAGGATCTGATGATGTTTAATGAGTGGTCGAGTTATTTGATAGTAATTTTTATAAAATGTGTGGAGAGACTGACCTACAGTAATAGCTAAAACAGCTGTCACTAGAAAAAAAAAAGATCTGCCAGTGAGAGAAAACTGTTTTAATCAGGTGTGTGTTTATCATTGCTAAATATACTCTATGCTCTTATTTGTGTACTTTCATATAGAGTCACAATGTATTGTTTAATTGTAACGTCAGAGTATAAAAAATTGCCACTGGTTTTAAACAAAGACCATAAACAAAAAAAAAATTAAGATGTATTGCATCATAACATGTACAAGCCTATCAGATTAGAGTATGCAAATCTGTTCTGCTGTTTTAATATGAACAATGGATACAGGGTGGGTTGTATGTAGGATGTTGGGTACAGCTTTTCTATGAATGTTCAGAGCTGTGTCAGGTACAGTTCAACAAAACACGTGAAATTAGATATTCTTATATCGCTAATGCCCCAAGTCCAAATGATTCGCTCGAATGATTTCTCTGAGCACATACAGTATGGCTCAAATGGTATGTCTTTTTTCATTTCCATTCTTTTAAGGTTAATTCCTACCTGCAGTTAGTGCCTATATTCTGCCTAACTAGGAAACATGGAGGAAATAAAAACTTAACCTGTCATAAATAGCCTTCATTCAATGTAGAGATATAACAAAGAAAATCCCTTTTTTCATAGCTAGCACAGTTAGCTTACGATGCTAAGCATTTGTTAGTTAAGCAAATGTGTAATCCAACACTAATTGTGTGTAACTAATTAGAAGAAGATAAAAACCTATTTAGGAATATAATGATGCTTCTGGTGAGTGTACATCGCTAGTACAGCTAGCTTGTACTGCTAATCTGCTAACAAAGCTAAAATGTAGCCTAGCACATAATAAAAGTAAAATAGAAATACAATAAAAAAAAGAAGTAAATTATTTACTGTGGTAAATTGTTCTTGTAAACTGTAGGAATTACATCGTTAGTAAGATTTGTTTTATAATTTCTAACATTTCTAGGTTACACTATTGGTAGTAAAGTTGGTATCAAGATTGCCATTCCAGTGTGCGTTTTTTTACAGCAAGCTAAAACTTTTATTGGTCAGAATATCAAAGTCACGTTCTTTTCGCTAAAAATTAATCACTTAAGGAACAGGAACAGATAACTGTACAGATCATACTTTTTTTTTTAAACAAAAGACACCAAAACACCAAGCAAAGACAACACATGAACACCATAACCTGAGTGAGAGGCTACAGACTAAAGAAAACCAACAACCAACATGAAAGACAAAGTTGAGACAAAGACTGCTATGAAAAGTGAGACTTATTCATACAAGGTCCAATTACAGACCATTGATTTAGGTGTGAGTAATCAGAGACACATTAATAAGTCATCTGGGGGTATGGGATTTTTAGATGTGACTTCTTTTATTTGAGGATTGTCTTGTTAAACAAACCTCACATTTCGAGATAGGAAGGATAAATGGGGGAAAAGTACCACAGCATTACCCAAGCTGAATTACGAATTCAGGTTACAGTCTTGGCGGAGTTTCATATGTTCTCACAGCATGCGTTCACAGTACAGGTTTCCTCCTGGTTCTTGTGTATCCTCCCTTATCTTTCAAGCAAGCTCGTAGGTCGATTAGCAGCACGTTGGTCTAGAAAAGACAGGTGTCCTGTCAAGGCGTATTCCCGCCTGGACTCCAGTGAGTCCCAGGGTAGGCCTGGGATCTGTCAGTACCTGGCCTGGAATATGTGAAATAGAAATAAATCATGTAGCTTTGTGTGTATTATTTTTGATAAAAAATATCTGAAGACTTGTTGATTGTCTTTAATTTTCATTGTGTCTTGAACGGAAACCGTAAAGTATTTTTAGTTCGTTGGTCGTGTGTGTGTGTGTGTTAATCCGAGTAAAATGTGAGACGTCTGTGCGATGGCGACTGCTGGAGAGCTTCAAATCACTCCCAGCTGCGGCATGCTTTGAAGCTGACACACTGTCCCTTCTTTTTCTCAGACAAACACAAGCACACACATGCACACACGTGTAAATTTTATCCATTCTATAAAAAAATCTTTCTTATTCTTTGTCTCTTTGTCTTTGCAGATCTAATTGTTGGTGCTTTTGGAGCTGACAAAGTGGCAGTGTACAGGTATGATACACACGCGCACACACACACACACACACACACACACACACACACACACACACACCATACACACAGTTGACCAAGGAGAGTTGATGTTGCGCAGTAATATGCCTTCAGCTGCATACACACATTCCAGTACTCTCTCTTACTCTCTCTCTCTCTCACTCGTGTATACACACACACACACACACACACACACACACACACACACACACACACACACACACAATCATTACACAAACACTTCCACATGTTCCTCTCATCAGTGTGAGTGGCTCAGCCGGCTGGAAAGAACAGTTTAGAGATCAGCGCTTCACTGTTGACCTGTGTGTGTGTGTGTGTGTGTGTGTGTGTGTGTGTGTGTGTGTGTGAGAGAGAGACAGAATGTGTATATATATGTGTTTGTGTCAAAGTCGGTGTCAGTGTGTTTAATGATGCAGCACTACCACATATGTAACCAAGACTTTTTTTTCTACCAAGAAAACATGTAGTGGTGATATTTGAATAAAGCCTTTGAATCCTGTGGCTTTTTTCTCTTAGATTTTTGTTTCCTTAAGAAATGGCAGAGCCCTTCCTGCCACAAAGTCACATACGAAGACAATAACATGTCCCAGAAACCACAAACACACACACACACACACACACACACACACATACACAAAAAGGGTCTGGTGTATTTATACATGAGTAAGTGTTAAAATGATTAGCAGGTAGTTTGTGTAAGCTGATTCTAGCAACCCAAGAGAGAAAGATGGAAAGCAAAAAGCATTAAATTTAACAGGCAACCCAGAGTATTTGATCTACATGAATATTTTTTTTATTATTTATATCATGTTATATGCTCTTTTACGATTTTTGTTGCTAATGGCAAAAATGCAAAATTGGAGTGACGATAACCGCAAACAGAGCATAGTGTTACATTTTCTAAAATGGATTTCATTTTATAGTCTCTAAAGTTCTCTAAACATCCAATATGCAGCAAGTGGAAACACCAAGTTGATGAGAGAGATTATAATAAAGGGCTAGACAGTGGATTGAGTGGTTTGACAGGAAGGCTATAGTAAATCAAATAGCACCCCTTTTCAACCATGTTGGGCAGAAAAGCATCTAATCTGTATTGTATCTATTTTGAGCAGGGTTTCTGTTCATTCAAATATTGGATTTGATTGTGATTTGATTTGGATTTGATTGTGAGGTATGTACGAGGTGCTGGTGAAAATCTCAGGAACACCTGATTTCTGTCAAATTGACGTAATTGTATGAGTTTTGCTTTGGGTTTATTTTTGTTTGGTTGTGAATGTCTTTAGAGCACGGCCTGTGGTTTCAGTGGACGCTCAGCTCATCCTGACTCCCAAAATCCTCAACCCGGAGAACAAGACGTGCCCCATGCCCAACTCTAATATCATGGTTCCCTGGTAAGTCTCAGTATGATCAGCTACACGTTTGGTTTAATTTGATGAAGAAACAGTTGTGTAGTAAATAGAATTTGTGTGTGTGTGTGTGTGTGTGTGTGTGTGTGTGTGTGTGCATGCTCACCTTTTTTTCTGGGATATACACTGGAAAATGTTTTAGGTATGCACTAATTCTACAGCTGTTCTGGTTGAGGGGGTCACTAATTGTGTAAGAAAACTGAACACACTGATTTGCTTTACATTCTGAGACACACACACTCATGAAACAGCAGAAACACACATTTATATTCAGCCTTGTGTTTTTCTTCTTTGTAAGCCGCTGAGGATCTGTTTGATGCTTGGGGTGTGGGTGTGTTAGGTTTGGCACCCACACATGCATGAATACACACACATACACACACTCTCTTAGGGTATGAAGCAGTAGAAGGTTTGGGAAAACAGGCAACCAAGGTGTGGAATACTGTAATAACAAGAGAGTAGCCTAATAAAATAAAAGTGCAGACTGTTTAGAGAGAGGACCATATGAACTGCAGCCATGTTGTTTTTTTCATGCAGGTGGACGTGGCCTATTTTGTGTTGAGTGATGTACAGTGATAACCAAACGCATTAGCAAACCTGTTTTGTACACACCTTTTCCTTCAGCAACGAAACAACGTCTGATTACTTATTTTATATTGTTTTTTGGTTGATCTGTTTTGGGGGATAAAAAAAAGAGACACCAGACCAGTAAAATCCAAAGCTCCAGAGTTCCTGTTTCCTCTCATGTTTATGGTTTTGTTTCATCTTCTTCTGTGGAATCAAACCCTGCTGTTTGTGTGCATTTGTGTGCGTGTGTGCGTGTGTGTGTGTGTGTGTGTGTGTGTGTGTGTGTGTGTGTGTGTGTGTGTGTGTGTGTGTGTGTGTGTGTAAAGGGTTCAGGATTTCATGCATAAGCACTGATAGTGCAGTAATAGTCCAGCCTTTGCCTACGGCATTTGAGCTAGTACTGTATGGCCTGGACTGCTTGGAACACCAGACATTACTTCACTTACACATACATACACAACACACACACACACACACACAGGATGCTATTAAGTCGGTACTGAGTTGTACACAGTAATTGAAGCTGGCAGATAGACTGCAAGTGAGGAAGAGTTTCTAAAGGGTCAACGCACAGGTCAGGGGTTGTCCCCCGAGCACTTGTGTGTATGTGTGTGTGTGTTGTGTGCGGTAATTACCCTACTCATGAGGGAGCGTTCTTAACGAGGCTGACAGAGAAACATTAAGTTATTCAGCAAGGGTTCTTTCATTTGCTTAACAAATGTAAGCTGCCCCAACACACACACACACACACACACACACACACACACACACACACACACACACACACACACATGGTGTCACACATGCAACAGTGCCAGAAAGGTCATGGCAGGGTCACCATGGTTTCTGTCTTTTCTATGTCCATAGAGATTGAAATACAGCCTTGTGAGTATTTCATTTTCATATTCATACATGGAGCACAACACAAGGTGGTCATGGGTAATTAAAACTTACGCGCTCAGTGCGAAAGGTGTATGTTCGTGTCAGTGAACTATTTCAGAATCGCACGCATTCAACACGCTAGAATGGAATTAGGCATTTTTAAGTGAAATTGCAGGCTTACATATCATGATCAATTTCTCACCCAGGTGTGTGTGTGTGTGTGTGTTTGTGTCTGTGGTTGCCACACACCCTAGAACGTCCTGTACGAGCTAAAAAAACTATTACAGATTACGTTAAATAGCTCAGTTATTACGACCCTCAATTTTTGCAATGCAGGAACATGGGTTGATTCAGACAGAAACACTGTTCAGGAACAAAGGCACACATTTTAGAGATTTAAAAGCGATAAAGACAAATTGTCTGGAAACATTTCTTACAAACATTTTTAAACAATTGATTTTAACAGTTTTCTTTAATATTTGTTATTAAATATGTGAACGTTTACATCGTTGATTCAGTGTTACTTTTTGTAACTCTCACGCAACTAGCAATTACATCTAAAAAAGAACCAATGCAGCGTATTTAGATTTTCTTATCTTGGAATTAGTTTGTTTATGAGATCACGATAATATCTCAATGATTTTTTTAGCAATGTTGTTGCTTTTTTGTTCTGTGTTTGTTCTGTGTTTCTTTTGACCTCAGATCACTTATTTAGTATTATAGTTCTGGTTTCTTTTTACCTCAGATCACTCAGTTTTTATTTTATTTCTTCAGATAACTTGCTTAGTTCTACAAATGTATTCCTTTGTATTACTCAGTTAAAGACTTTTATTTATTTAATTTATTTTACCTCAGATCACTTGGTTAATGCCACAGTCTACTTTACCTCAGTTAAAAGTTAGTCAAATAATGGCTATAGTGTTTATTACTTGACCTCAGATCACTTATTTAGTATTATAGTTCTGGTTTCTTTTTACCTCAGATCACTCAGTTTTCATTTTATTTCTTCAGATAACTTGCTTAGTTCTACAAATGTATTCCTTTGTATTACTCAGTTAAAGACTTTTATTTATTTAATTTATTTTACCTCAGGTCACTTGGTTAATGCCACAGTCTACTTTACCTCAGTTAAAAGTTAGTCAAATAATGGCTATAGTGTTTATTACCTCATACTGCTTAATTATCTTAAATTGCAGCATCATTGAATTGTTTTTCTACAGGAAAAACGTATAGTCATTACAAAAAATGTAAGAAAACAAGAGTCATATGCCTTAAGCACTAAGCTATCACCTCCCCACTTTTACATTCCTCTAAATTAATTGTGTGGCTCAGGGGACGGAGAGACTTCCTGTGTCGATATCCGACATGATAACAGAGCTACATATGTGTGAGGTGGTCGTTGCAAATTAATATTACAAAGGAATGAAGGTACAGGCTGCAAAACAAAATTGCATGGAGGAACAAACTGTTTCAGAGCATTCTTAGAAAGTGATATGGTGGATGACAGCACCATATGATAGATAATTATTTTTCACAACTAAATTTCATTATGCTGAAGCCAATATTACTACTGTACATGAATGAATTGAAATCCTGCATCTAAACATCATTATTTAGCCTGTGTTCATACAAAAGGTCATTGCAGTAATGTGAAATGGCATTGACTAACAATGAATAGTTCAACCTTTAAGTACTATTGATTTCTGAACACGTATTCACTCACAGGAGTATCACCATGAATCCATGGCAGGAAGAGGAAGTGATTAAAGAAATTGAAATAGGCTGAAAATGTGGTGGCGTTTACATCGAGGGCAGCTATTAAAATGCTATTAGGAACTAACAAAGAGTTGCATTCAAAGCTTGCCATTTTGTACAATCAATATTAATGTGAGGGAAAGTTATGTGCATTCAGAATTGGTTTACAAACCTGCTGAAGGTTTTCTACAAAGTCCTTACTCACTATAAAGTCCAGTTTTCAGTAATATTCAGACCACTGCCTTGATTTACAAGTAATTCAATTAAACCCTGAAACCCTTAGGGATAGAAAATGACACCTGATCCAGCACATCCTATTGTTTGGCAATTATATAATGCTAATGGAGCCAATGGAGAACTTAGTGAATTCACATTTTTGAATAAATACACGATCTTTGTCTCCTTATGGTGTTTTTCAGCCTAAGAGTCGACATCTGCGCAAAAGTGTCTGGTATTGGAATCCCAGATAGTGTTGGTGAGTCACGTCGTCAACCATTATTGGTTAAATCACTTACATTACTATATTTTTACCACAATACTACAGTAAATCTCTATGGAAGAGTATGGACAGATTATCATTTTAATTTAGTTTTATTTCTATTACTGCATGTTTTTTTGATGCATTTGTATATTGTATCTTTACAACATTACTTTAAAATATAGTATAATATACTGGACATTATAATACAAAATATAACTAATTTTGTATTCAGCAGAATAAAAATTATAATTTTTTTCCAAGGATACTATGAACCAGCACAGCTTGGTCATTAATCTGGAATATGACATACCATGCCTTGCAGTTTGCATATTCAATGACAACAATGAAATTTTTATTGAATTCTGTTCATTCATTTACTGTTATATAATAAGATATATAAGTTTACAGCTTTCTAATTCTGCATTTCTTTCATTGTATGTAATTTATATATTATTAAACTGCTGATTTATAGAAGCAATGTGTACAAAGGTATTAAGAACACTTTAATCACGTCCAATTTCTCTCAGCCCTGAACATGGAGCTGCAGCTGGACACTATGAAGCAACGAGGTGCTGTGAAGCGGGTTATGTTCCTCGAATCAAATCAGCACTATCGCTCGCTGAAGATACTCCTTGGTCGGCGAGATCGCCAACGGTGCCTCAATCACACTATCTACTTGCGGGTAAGCTAAAGTTTTATCATTCCATTTTGCCATCTTTTTACATATGCTTGATGCCTGTATCTTACTACTATTCTTCTCTATAATCCCCCCTCAAAATTATATATAAGTGCAACGGATGTTGCTTGCTTCTAAAACTGGGATGTTTTTTATTTGTCGTCTTAGTTGTTTTTAATTCATTCTTATTCATTTGTATAGTTATAATAATTCAAGACCCTTTGAGATCTTTAAGATACCACATACAAGACATCCTATACATCTGTCTGCCTTCAAAGTTTGTGGTACCAATTTGCGAAAGAAACACATATGGCCGGAAAAGTCAGGTGTCCCAATACTTTTTGTCCATATAGTGTGTAGTCGCCATATAGTATGTCTTTAATACAGTGTCTTTATTTTTGAGGCTGCTTTTCGTAGTCACTTTAATAACAAAGTAGCTTACTGTGTATATTCATAACTAAGAATTAGGAATCGAATGGCATATTTTTTTATTCAGAATATATATATATTTTTTTATTTCTTCTGACAAAGAAAGTATTTATTCAATGAGATCCTCATTATGGTAACACATTATCATAACTAAACATTAATTTCCTTTTAAGTTATTAGTGTATTAAGTGTTTTTCCCTCCAACTGTACCACTTCGTAATGGCTTTTAAATTGCAGTAAGTGCTTTGCCAAGCTTATTTATTAGACGGTTCTTCATGGGTTAGAATAAATTGAGTCTCTTGTCCTACGGACATCTGGCACTGAGTTGCCAGTTGATTAATGGCCATTCTTTAGCAACAAAAAGCATACAATCAGTGTTTTAGTATGTATAAAGTGTCAGCGTGGTCTACGTTAAATAATAAAATGCATTATTTTAATTCATAATAATTAATGATAAAATAAAAACCACATGTATTACTGTCATGCAAAGCCCTGTGCCATGTACTGAAACTTTTTTAGAGTTCCTTTAAAATGCCCACGAGTCCAAATTAGCCTGAAATATTTTAATAGGTGTTTATTTGTAAGGAACAAAAAAAAACATTATAACTTTACTTTTTATTTTTTATTATAATTTTTTTATAAACAAGTCATAATTTCCATGACTCAAGCCATGGGAAAGGGTTTTATAGACCAAACAAAGCAGCTTGTGTTATATATTTCTAACTTTGATCCATCATTCTTATGTTGAAACTGGGAACACATTCTTATTACCAATGATGGTACATTTAAGCAAGTTAAAGAGAACACATTTTGAACTTTCTTCTCTGCTGATATGGACTCTGGGAAAGTAGACTTTTAGCCAATTCAGACAAAAATCACACACTTATCAAATACAATACTGAGATGCTTGTTCAGGTTGTTGAGGATGTGTGTGTGTGTGTGTGTGTGTGTGTGTGCATGTGTGTGTGTGTGTGTATAGAGGAAGTGACTAATGATTAATCCCAGAACTGAGCCTTCTGTTAATCTGATAAAACCATCTCTCATTACTGTATCGCTATCAGACTGCAATAGAACATTTCCCTATGGATTAGAATATACCCCCCCCCCCTCACT
>MU564352.1:4997458-5074139 GCA_024362625.1 Silurus asotus | reverse complement strand
CACACACACACACACACACACACACACACACACACACACACACACACACACACACACACACTAAACTCCCTGAACTTAATTAAGGGGTTTTATTTGTTGTGCTTGGCTCTGTAGCACAGAGGTATTTATTAAACCATTTATCTGATTTCTTTAAAATTCCAAGCACAAAACGTGATGTCAGAGGACAATAGTTATAAGAAAGAGCAGAACAGGAAACAAGGAGGAGTATAAGGAGAAGGAAAAACTGTTATAACCGATGTCCTTTGTAACACTATGCAATATGCACCAGACAATAAACAATACAATTTATTGTATGAGTTGCTCAGTAGCTTCTGTTTCCATAATCTCAAATGACTGTATAAGACTGTAGAAAGGATATTACTCATAATCTTACATTTCAGTGCTCATGGTTCTCACTCTCCAGTGTTCTGTATTGTATATTCTTTATATCACCAAAATAAGAATTTGAGTCTGGTTCCTCTTAAGGTTTCTTCCTCATAACATCTAAGGAAGTTTTTCCTTGCCACAGTCACCATGGCTGCTCATCAGGGATAAACACACATCACTTACCTTAACTCTTAAATTCTGTAAAGCTGCTTTGAGACAATGTCTGTTGTGGACATTAATAAACTTGACTTGACTTGACAATTTACAATCCATTGTATCACACTGATACTAAAGGCTCAATTCTGATTGGTCAAAATGTGATTACCAAATCTGCAGTAAAAGAAGAAAGGTTAAGCCTGCAGATTTATTCTCCGTAACCCTCACACACACACACACACACACACACACACACACACACATTTGAAAATTTTACCCTCCGTAAAAGAATTTGAAATAGTATTATTTATATCAATATTTTTATGCGTTCAAAAAGTCCCTTCGCCGTGGCCCCGTAGAGTAGGTAGTGGAGCACATTGTTAAAGCTGGAGATAAAAACACAGATTTAGTTTGTGGTAAAAATCAAACAGCTTTTCCAGAGACAAGAAAACCACATCACTATACTGTGCAAGATTTAATAGATAAATACATGCGTGATAATAATTTAGAGTATCATTCCACGAATAGTTTCCCATAACTTCTCTATCTGACCACTGTGAGGGGGCTTTTTGAGCGCACTATATTTGTATTTTGCCAATTACATTTATGGCATTTGTCAGACACCCTTATCCAACAGTTGATAATTTTTTCTATAACAAATGAAATCATGGCATTATCCTTACTTGTATAACACAAAAATAGCTTTTTTTTTCTTTCTTTCTTTCTTTAGGATGAGACTGAATTTAGAGATAAGCTGACTCCCATCAGTGTAACTCTAAACTACAGTCTGGATCAGATGGTTCCTTTACCTGGCCTCCAGCTACGACCCATACTGGACCATTACAGAATGACCTTGCACCGTGAACAGGTGTGTGTGTGTGTTTGTGTATCTAAAAATGAGCTCACTTAAGATGTTACTGAACAACAGCAAATAGAGACCCACATATACTTTGTTCTTGCTCTCAGGCGAACATCTTGTTGGACTGTGGAGAGGACAACATGTGTATTCCAGATCTTGAGCTCTCTGCTAAAATGTGAGTCCATCTTGTCTATGCATGTGCCTAAAATTGAATGGTTTCCTGTTTATCTGAGTAATAAGAGCTGCACTCATGCAGTATATACACTATATGGACACAAGTGTTGGGACATTTCCAGCCATATGGGGCTCTTCCCCACAGTTTGATAGCATATAATTATCTGTGGATGTGCTAGTATAAAATTTTCCATTTACTTGAACTAGGAGACCCAAACCTGTTCCAGCATGGCAATGCCCCTGCTCACAAATCCAGCTCCATGAAGATATGCCTTAAATGGGTTGGAATGAAAGATCTTGCGTGGCCCGCTATAGAGCTTTGACCTCACACCTTTGGGATGAATTGAAACTCTAACTGCAATTTAGGCCCCCACATCAGTACCTGACTTAACTTAAGCCTTTGTGGCTAAATGAGCAAAAATCTCCACAAACACACTCCAAAATCTAGCAGAACATCTTCTCAGAAGAGTGGAGGTTATTATGAGAGCAAATTTGGATTTAATGTGGAATAGGATTATTTAAAAATGCACAAATCTTATGGTTTGGTGTCGACAAATCTTTGTCTATATGGAGTAGAGTTGATTGAGGTACTGCTTTATCTGGATGTACACAAACTGCATGTTCTTGGGCTCAAAGGTGTTTATTTATAAGCATATAAACGCTTTTGTCATGAATTAAGTAAAAAATAATAATTTTTTCACTTTCCCACATGTAGGGACCGGACAGAGCTGGCGATCGGTGATGAAAACCCACTAATGCTTACTATCATGGCAGCCAATCATGGAGAAGGAGCATATGAGGCGGAGCTTGTGGTGCGTCTCCCACCAGAGGCAGACTACAACGGCATGGAGCGTCGACGGGAGGTAAACCACGTTAACCACAACGTAATTCCCATTAGAGCATGTAGTTTGCTTTCTTTGTATTTTACAACCCTAATTTTTCCTTTATATGGAGAATACTACTTAAGTTGATGATGTTTTAAAGCGGCTGTAAACATTCAGTCGGGTACAATATGCAAACTTATTAGAGGACAATATGGTAACCAGAGCAGAATCATAAATTATGCATACTAGGTTTGCCAGCTAGCTCAGCTAATTTTAGTTATAGGTTATATTTCGGAAATGACGAAGCATGTTCACAGTGGAAACTGATTCGCCTTTAGTGACACCCACTAAATTCTGTAAAAAAAAAAAATAAAAAAAAGCTAAATAGCTAAACAATAAAAAGCCTTTCAACATAAAATCCACTAGTGCAGCTCAGCCATTGCAGCTGGTCAGCTTCAATACCCATTAACTCTAACTCCTTTATATTTCTGAGCCACTGATCCATACTGAATTCCATGATTAAATGGCTAAACCTTATTTGTCTTCATTTATGGATTTATTATGGATTAAATTATTTTAAAATAGAAATTAAATTAGAAATTTCATTTGTGCATGAAATAAAAGAAAATATTGACTACTTCACAATTTGGCCCAAGTCAATCGTCATAATCGAATTTGTCTTCTAATTCTTAAAGTCAAACAAATCCGTCTTACAAGATATAAAAGTTTTTGCAAACAAACTACATGTTCATGGATTCTAAATTTCTTATGTAAATGCTTTTCAGATGTGTGAAAAAAAAAATCAAAACATGTATCTTGCTTGAGTCTGATGCATCATCCTTAATAAAACACTAGACATTATAGATAGTTATAATAGGTTGCTATCAAAAAAACACTGAAACATTTGGAATCTGCGTAGTCATAGATTTGCCACTTTTGGGTGGCAGAAAGTGGTTTTGTGGCTAAAGTGGTTGTCAGGTCCATAGACCATTTTTATTACCATTTTGAGACGTTGTTCACATTAACATTTATTACTGATCATAAATTCTATTCGGAGTGGTAGCCCAGTGGCTGAGATGTTAAATCGTGAGGTCGCAAGTTCAAATCCTGACAACACCAAGTTGCCACTGTTGGGCCCTTAAGCAATGCCCTTAACCCTTAACTGCTTACCTGTATATATTGTTCTATATGAGGGTGTTAGCCAAAATCAGAATGTAAAATAAATGTAAATATTAAGGGTTTAATTGAATGTTGAGGGGTAATTTTATTCATAGTAGACTTTTTATGTGTTTTCGTTGGAAGTGGTAGCTCAGTATTGATTTTAGATTTGTGATCATAATGTTGTGAGTTCAATTCCCAGCACCACAAGCTATCATTGTTGATGCCTTAGGCAAGGCCCTTAACCCTCAACTGTCTAGTTGTATGTAAGATAATTATAAGTCACTCTACCACATGTCCTAAAATGTAAATATTTTGATGCAGTTGTACAATGTGTTGTGATTTAACAGACTTCTAATCATAGGAAGATTAATACAACACATTGTTAATTCCTCTTGTCTGTTGTTCTCTATTTTGGCCTGTCCATTCAATCAAAGTGTTTAGATTCCTAGATTAGATTCGTCAGACGTTTTGTTTGTTTTCTCTCCAAGGGTCCCACTTCACTCAATAGTTTTTTATGTTTCATGATAAAGCGTGTGTGAAGAGGTCAGGGCTTTGTGGACCATCCGTTTCGCTCTGAATGCTTTGCATGTTCCAATCTGCAATCCATTTCTTTCAGAAAGCGAGCTAAAAACACACGCATGGAGTAACCAGGCAGGAATGTGGCGAATGTTGATTTAATTAGGGCTAACATTCTTCATCAAGACACTATGCACGTAACATATGCTTTTCCAAAATGGCACCAATACGAACACTTATCTATATACACACTGTCTACTCCGAACTAAACAGACTATTAAGATCACAATCTTTACTACACTCTTTCGCTGTGTTATTAGTTTAACAGGCGTGGCCTCTCTCGCTCGTTCTCTCTTTCTCTCTCGTAATTGCAGCACATGTTAGAGAGTGGCTTGTAATGTGATTAACATGGCTGCATCAGGATGTGTTCCCTTGAGAACGTTCCTGTTTGGCTGACAGGAAGCTGTTGCCAGCGGAGAAGATGTATGGAGAGAAAAAAGAGCAGAGGAAGAGAGAAACATAATTGAGCGAGTGGAAAGGAGATGTCAGGATGGGAGGCCTCTGAGATGTATGATGTTATTGCCATTACTGAATTCATCACACTGGTGTTTTCTCTCTCGCCATGTTTCCTTTCTTCCTCCCACGGTTCTTCGCTGGACGCCACAAGGTCCCTTATCTGTAGCTTTAAATAGAACAGAATATTTTGAGCATGCCTGGTTTTTGTGTTTAGTCTTACAGCACTACATACTGTACACTACATCATCATATATGAATAGTTGAGTATTTAACCATCCCTACATCATACAGCATCTGTAATGTGTGGGTAATTATTAGAGAAAATAACTTTATAATTTCTAATGCATAATAATTCCCCACTCTTGATCAAAGCTACTCAGGAAAGGAAAATGAGTCAGCATTTTTAGTAATCAATTCAGTTCTTTCTTTTTTTTTGTAGCAAACATTGTCAAAAATCCACAGAGCGTTACATAAGTACTGTAAATGGTTGATATTATAAAATTGAAATGCATATATTTGTTTTAATTAATTTTTCATAATTATTGAGCCAGATGCCACAGTGCTGAGGAAAAATTCCCTGAGATGATATGAGAAAGAAACTTTGAGAGGAAAGGCAACCCATCCTTATCTGGGTGGCACCAAATGTCCATTCTATACTTTGAAATTTACGATGTAGCTATTGTAATAATAACCCAGTGTAGCAAAACATGTGTTCCATGTAGAGCCATCCTCAGCAGCAGTTTCCAAACGATGAGAACTTCATCACCAATTAGGGATGGATCAAGAAGCTTCAGAGTTTTTCACCAAAGTATTATACCTAACCAGAGAAATTGAAATCTTTAAATCAAAATCAAAAAAGTATTACAAAACTGCCTGCAGTATTGTATTTCAGCATAAACTATTTCAATGCAGGATCTGCTGAACTGTATTAACAAGTAACAGAAACAAACGAAGGAAGAGCTGTCATTTTAGACTGCTTTCAGAGGGGTCTGGTAGCTTAGTGGTTATGATGGACTCCTAATCAAAGGGTCATGAGTTTAAATCCCAGCACCACCATGCTGCTACCTCTGTGCCCATCAACAATGCCCTTAAGCATTAATTTCTCAGTGTATAAAGGAGATCATTGTAAGTCATTCTGGATAAATGCATCGGCCAATGGCGTAAATATAAATTTCCAAAAAGCAAAGGAAAAAGAAATTTGCAGGAAAATTACAGGTTGTGTGTGATGGTTGAAATATTGCTGAGAGTCACTCCAGTTTTATTTCCTGGAATGTAAAGCAACCGGTATTTTTATTAGCAATTGACGAAAGAGCTTGGGCATGCAAATGGAAAAAGACAGACTTGGTTGCATAGCATGTTTGTCCATTACATTCAGCCATCATCACATAGTCAGGATTATTAACAGGGACCATGTTTCCCACAAGCTGCTTCACTGTTACCTGTCATGTCACATAACTTTGCACTACATCCATATGTAGGTCTTTTTTTCATCATATAATGAGTTCGGAGCAAGTCCAGAGAAGTTTTTAACAAAAGTGTAACCACAAAACAAACCGAAATATGAACTAGTAATAACAAACAGGAGCTTAAGCAAAATCGACAGAACGAGGCATAAGACATTTGTCTTTATGGGAAATGCTGTGAAAGGTGAGACATAAATACAAGTGCTAATTAGGGGTGAATGGGAATCAGGTGTGGAAAGTCAAGCGACATGAAATGTGACGGTGCAGTGGCTTGTGGGAAACAAAGCCCCTGCCTATAAGACATACACTCATGCCCTTGCGTGTTATATTACCAAATGTTATCTTTATAGAAACTATGGTTGTTGAGGCTACAAGCAAACTACAGCAAATATTAAATATTAAACATTAAGCATTAAACAATATTAAACGGTAAATAGAGAAAAGGAGAAAAATGTAATAATGAGGCATAAGAAAGTTACAAACAGTTACACGTGTATGCAGAAGTGTATGTGTGTAGATATATATTATATATTTATATCATAGTATACATCAAATTAATTATATGAATATTTGCATATATGACTTGATGATGTATTTTTTATTTTTAAAAAATCATATGGAAGACAGAGGTGTACACAAAGATACTTAGTGTGAGATGGAATAGAGTGCAATGGTATTAATAGTTTTCAAAATTAAGAATTGTTCTGTCCCAGTATGTTAACAGATGTGCAAATATGTATAAAAAAGTATAACAGAGTCAGTTGGGAGTTGTGGTTTGTAACAATAAAACATTAGTTATCTAGGAAAATAGCTTCTATTAATTATTTACTAAGCCATTCAAAATCTATCATGACAGAATCACAGAGTTTTTCTTATTTTTTATTCAATCCAGCACAGAAAAAACATAGTCATGTGAAACTCCAGTATAATTACCACCTTAATAAGACATAATTGAGTAATTATTTTTTTTTATCTTGTTTCAGGACCTTCAGATTCTGAATTGTGAGCACAGGATGGAAAACGACACCCAGTTGGTTGTGTGTGAATTAGGAAACCCGATGGTGGCTGGAGCAAATGTAAGAAAACTTTTTCTTTGCTTAAAATTTATATTTTCTTGCCAGATATTTCTGTGGCTCTGGTTCAACTTCTTTATCACATGTTTGATTTTTGACAGTCTCGCTCAGCTGTACATATATTGACACTATTATTTTCTATGTTTGATACTGGTAAATTGTTCAATAGGAAGTGGTTGAACAACACTCTATCTGACTGAAAATATGCGAGATAGAGATGGAAAATAGGAGTGTGCATTAACATTTAAGACAGGCTCCTTCATGCAGGACAACTTACAATGATCTCATTTATACAACTGAGCAGTTGAGGATTAAGAGTCTTGCTCTAGCACCCAGGATTGAATGTTTGGTAGTGTTGGGATCTGAACACATGATCTTCCAAACAAAAGACCAACAGCTTAACCACTAAGCTACCAGTTCCCTAATAAGGTTTCAGTGTGCAGTGGAGACAGTTTCTGTATTTTTCTGTATATCTTAATTTTTGTTAAAAAAAAAATGTGATAAATATATGAAACACATTATGTATCATATCGTACAAATTTAAAAAAATTTAAATAGGTAATCAAAACAAGTAGAAAAATTGTAAAATTCTGTATCTTAGTTGACATTACTCCTGGCAAACTCTGATTTCTGGGAAACACAGAAACAGAAAGACAGATTTACAGTCGTGCTGTTGAGCTCTTTTTATTCATAGGTTTTACAATTATCCGCATCACACACTCATTATGGCGTAGTGATATTATGGGTTTATTTATAATATCACGCCATCCCCTTTTATCCAGCAAACACAAGGAGTGACTACGATTGCCGAATATTTTTTCCTATAGTTCAGTAAAATTTATTATTTTTATTACGTTATCATTATTTCATTATAAGTGCCTTTCTGGATAAGGCACTCTGCTTTGGGCATGTCCCTAATGGAAAATTAATTTGCTTTTAAGGGTTAACTGTGTAGGCTTGAGCGAGCGTGTAGTGCTATACACGATACTTTACTCTGCCCAAGTAATTTCTTTGAATTATTAAAATCATACAGGAAACAGACATTGTAGCCATGCTGACTGGGTTTAAATGTTTGGGAGATGGGTGTATAAGGAGAGAAGATGGATAAAAAAAGAAAGAGAATAAATAAATAACTGTCACTCTTATAAGAAACATTTAACAACATGGGTTTGAAACTCTAAAACAGGATTTAGGGTCTTTTTTTATTTCTCCCTCTACAAAAATAAAGTGCGCATCATTGACAGAGGAAGCTAGGAAACTGTCCAAGTGCCATGGCTTGAATTCTTCCCAAAGTGAGATGAGAAAAACAGTGTTTAGGGTATTTGTTTTTTAGTACTTTACTCAGGATATGTGTGCAGTATTGTATGTAGACATGTTGATGTATTAATATTTTATAGCTCTTAGTACAAAGAGGTTATTTGCAAATATGTACCGTTAATATCTAGTGATACGAACGTCATCTTATTTCTAGCATGGGCAACATTGTTACAGTGAACTATGAAATTACATAATAAAGAACAGCAAATTCTATTCTCATAGAAAAAACATACACATAATTCAAAAGGAAGCTGAAGTCTTTACATGTGAATTTAAATAAACAAGTACAGTGTTTCCCAAATAAAGCCATGTATATATTATACATGCAAAAACCATATGAAACGCTTGAGGTCCAGACCAGACACATACTTTACTATGTCAGTGTGTATGTTTTACGTCAAACGAATTATCATCACAGTCACTGGAAAGCACCCAATGGACATTTGGCTTGAAACCATTTTATGTTTAGATATATCAGTATTTGGGTGAAATTTCTATATAGCAAAAGAGTTTGTAAAAAAAATATATTTGGGTCAAGAGTCTGAATGCAGGAACAGCTGTTTTTTGTTTTTTTTTTTACATTGTACATAGTTTACATTGGGTAGAGTACAATGGTGGCTCGATTGTTCAACAGATAAAAATTGATGTTCCTTTGCTTGTCTTTCGACGTGGTGCATAATCCGGGGCAGCAAATTCACTGCTCCGCTTCCGTATTATTATTATTGTGCCTTGTAGTAAAAATAGCAGCTGGAACAAGAGATAATAAAAGTTAATTGGAGAGGGAATCAAATCATGCTAGTAGAGAAGCAGCATTGAGCAAAACCGGTGAATGACAGGATCACCATATTGGGCTTGTCTTTAAATACGTTTTGAGACTTTGTTTGATAGTATATGCAAAGGCTAAAGGAGTGTTCTTAGTCTGTAACAATTGCTGTAACAATAACACTGCATGTATGCCAGGACCAAGGTTTCCCAGCAGAAAACCTTGCTTTTCTGCTCATAGTGCATCCTGGTGCCATCTCTTCTCCTTGTAGACATTACAAATTCACCTGTCTGTCTACAAAGATGTAAAAAAAAATGTGATCAGCGCAGTCCGCCTTCTTCTATTTCTCAAGTAAACCACATCTGATGATCACATGTACACGCTCCATAGGCAGCGAGCTGTAATGCTGTGCTCTTTGAAACCTTTCCATCATAAACTTCTTTAGCTCTTTGATGTTACAGTAGCTCGTTCATTGAACCAGACCAGACAGGTGAGCCCATGGTGCCCATGGCCGTGTCTCTGCTTCACCAGGTGTCCTTTATTGAACCTGTGAAAGTCAAAGTTTGACAGATGGATTTTTTTCTTATTTCAAACACATCATCTTAGAGAACTGATTGCTGACTTGCTGCCTGAAGAGAGATGCTAAAAGAAAAGCAGGATAAGGTCAAATCCCAACCTAATGTTACTACAAAAAAATGACAGGAAATAATTGTAAATCTTTTAAAGCAATGCCATTATAAATGACATCCTGCCTATTGTCATGACCTGCTACTGGTATACTAGCACAGCTGTAGGCCACTGTGCTGAACACTTTATACTTGTATTCTTCGATTCAGTTCAAACAAGATCTCTGCTATGTTCCATTCTTTATTTATAAAAGTGCTATAAAAATGTCAATGAATCGAATAGATGCGACACTCTCATTGCATATGGCGGTTATGGCTGTGGTCCAGTGCAGCCTTTGGAATGCAACTGTTATCCAGATGTGTTCATAACACTGAATCTTCTCATCTCCTAAAATGAATGGAGCAGCATGTGTATTACTTCAACATAAAACACACATGCTGTGGAAGGCGAGGCAAAGATGACTGTCCATGTGGTTGTTAACACCACTGCTGAGTGCTTGGACCTATCGGATTTGCAAGTCTTTTAGCATGGTTTCTTTGTTTGAAGATGGCGCCATTTTGCTTTCACATCAGTAAATGTTTTACGATAATACATGGTGGTATCAAAAAGACCAGCTCTGTTTACAAGAAAGCACTTTATTCATCTACAATATCATGCTATCATCTTCGAAATAGTCTCTTTGCACAGTAATACAGCGCTCCCAGCTTTCCTGCAACTTATAGAATATGTCCTGGAAGTCATTTTTTCGAAGCGTGTCAAGAACATTCTCGCAGGATCACCTTTGCGCCGCAAACTTTGAGCTGGTTCTTCATTTTGGGAAAAGGGCGTAGTCCGCAGGAGCTAAATCTGGCGAGAAGGGTGGGTGCGGAAGTGGATCGTGTAGTTTCCAGCAAGAAACTCGCATGTGAGGAGAGCTCAGTCACATTATCTTTGTGGAGCATCCAGTTTTTTGCAGAGATCACAGACGTGGTAACGCATGTGGTCGGAATGTCTATTGGCACACTGACTAATGGAGGTCGGTGCTCCCTGTGACTGTGTGTGCAGCCTTGTGCTGCCATCTGCTGGTATAGGTTCATTATTTTAATGTGAAATATGTCAGGCAGCAGAGACGTTGGTTGGGCAAATTTAGCAAAACTAAACAAAACTGAAAACATGGACTGAAGAAACATAAACCCAAAGCAAATAATAATAGACAATATTTTCTTACATGTTGTCGTATCTGAGCATCTGTGTGAGGGTGATGGAGTATAATTGGACCTGGAGACTACAGTGGCCATGTTTTTATGCCATGATGATGAAAATAAAGGCAAGGAAATAAGGGAACATTCTGTAGTTAGGTTTTAATGAAGTTTTTATCTGAAAGTATTTCTTATCTTTAATTTTAGCAAGTCTGGTTTTCACCAAATGGAGAAAATTACATTTAAAGATTTTATTCAAATTTGGCTGAGGTCTAAGTAAAAAATTCAAATTGAGATCTGTTCTGTTCACAAATTTTATTGAATTATTGTGTTGTATTAGTTGAGTTAACCATGTTTAAAACGATGTACAGAGTGTGTAAGTGGTATTGGATGGCAATATCTAATTACAAACTGTGTAGATAAGATGTGTCAATTTTTGCTATCCAAGAACTTGCACAATTTTCTGAAAAAGCGCACTAGATTTTATACATCTTTATAAAAACTGACTGTATTGTTAAACTGGCTTCTAAAAATCTCTGGGAAGTTAATTGAAACTTTGTTTGTTGCATTGTTTATCGTTTGGTGTAATTGCCACCGAAACAGGAAGTCAGAACAGGACTCATAATACCATGCACTCAGATTGTCAAATGTACATGGACATGACACTGAGAAATAATAATGTGTTGGATTCACATAAATTTTTACATTCCACTCATTTACTTTTGAACAAACTTACAGTTGGTTGCACATTAGTGCATACTACCAACAAACAAAAAATATTTTTATGATGGCCAAAAAATTGGATTAGAAGCTCAATTTTGAATGTGGTCATCAATCTTTGTGATACATTTTTACAGCAGTTAAACCTTTAGACAAAAAAAGTCAGTCTTTCAAAAATATAAAGATATGATCCTTCGTGCGTATAGGTATATGCATGGGATCAAAAAACACAATCAAATACTTAACTTTCAATAACTCATCTGGGGATTAAAGCCTTTCGTCCCTACTGAACGCTCGGGTGACAATCTGAGGACGTTCTATAAGATCTGTGCAGCTGCTGCCTCTACTTTTTCATTCCCTTCATCCCTCCCTTTGTCCCTTACCCATCAGTTTCCTATTACCCTTGAGCCCTCAGGGTACATTGCACTCGACTTTAATGACTTGAAGCCTTTTTCTTCAGGATTCCTTCTTGTTTAGCTCCCATTAACTTTTACTTGCGTTAGACTTTAGATGAGAAAGAAGATACTGGAAAAGATTTTAAAGATGTTTTGGTGTTGGTTATTCTTTCCTTTTTGCTTTGTTATGATGGCCGTGCCGGGTAAAGCCAGGCAAATTGAACGGTAATTTCGATCTAATTTGACACATAAGCTGGTAAATGCTTTTCTCTGCAGGATACGGAGAGTGCGGTTTAGAACTTTATTACTGCTCCTCAGCCCACTTAATACACCGGATTTTTGTGCCCGAGAGCCACGATTGTGCCTTATTGCTCACTTTCCAGTGCAAAACATGCACCCACATTGCTGATTAAGCATTTAATGTTTTTAGGTCGAGAGTCTGTCGAGAAGGAGGGGTCTCGAACTCTTATGACTGCATGATTGATTGGTGTTTCTGCCTGTTAGCCTGGAATGAGATGGAGACACTTGTCTTCAAAGCCCACTTTGGCGACTGAGCGCGAGGGGAGGGGAGGGAAGTGGGGCAATTAGATTGGAGAGCGAGCAAAATAGGGGGTAGAGGTCATCATTAACTATCCAAAATGCACTCCTTATCCTAGGTGTTAGAAAAGTTCTTCAGGCTGATTTTCTTTTGAGAGAGATAACGAGGTGAGAAGAAGATCGAACAGAGAAACAAGTCGGATGAAACGGCTGGTATGCTGTATGTAGATGATTTGTTAAAATAAAAAAAAAAGAGGAAGCACAAGGAAAGTCAGGGGAAGACTTGTTTTGCTGCGGTTTCACAGGCATGGATGATTGAGAATGATGAGAGAGCCTTGTTTTGAAATGAACGCTTGTTTGATCATGAAACTGAGGACATTTAGAGAAGAATTGCCTTGCGGTAGGAAAAGCAGAGGAAGAACGACAGTATGACCGAGGTTGTTTACTGAGTGAGGAACACAGAGGATGAATAGAGGGAGTGTTTTTGCTGAAGCAGTGGATTAATAGGAAGAATAGAATAAATAATAAATGGAATGATTTAAGAGAGAGAGTAAGCGGGAAGGATGGATCGACGTGTGTATACATGTGTATGCGTGTTGGATGGTCGAGCTTGACATTTTAACATGTTCCAGATTGGTGTATGCTGTTCTGAGAGACTCGGAGTTCTCTATTGGAGCCTGCAGGGTTAAGCTCACATGGGCTAAATTAACATGGCACCAGTTAAGCACTGTGACATATCCCCTGCCCTGCTCACACACATTTATGTTCCCATCACCCACCAGGATGTCATGGGCAACCACATGGGAAGCACATGGGGGATGTGATCTGACCAACAAGAAGAAGGAAATAAAAAGAAAGGGCCACTTCTTGTACACATTTTTTTCAAGGTGGTCTCTCCAGGCACTAAAGTTACCAATCGCAGATGGAGGGGTGAAATGGATTAATGTTATGAAATATAATCCTTTTTGAGATTTCATTTGGAAGCGTTAAATGTTTCAATTTCAAAGGTTTCAAAAGTTTCCAATTTCATTGGATTTCTCTTTCTCGGTCATTCAGCTGTTTTTCCTACCTATTTATATACAGTACATACTAATCTGATGCTCCAGGAATGGTTCAGAGTGCCTCTAAATGTTCTTTATTATGGACTTTTTAATTTGTCTTAATTCCACACACACACTGTACTAGCATTTCTGCTTAAGCTCCAAGCCATAGTCTTACTATAAATGTTCTCAAAATGGAAAATCTAAGTAATACCCAAACAGATGTATACATGGTATAAGGACCTTTATTTCATTTGAAACGGCAAACTGTCTATAATTGTAAATTCTAGTACAAACGTCATTATTTATATGCGTAATTGTCTTGTCTAGTAATGTTAACACAATTCTTTTTCCACTGAAAAACTGGAATGTATTGTAAATCAATCATCACGTTCAGAAATTTCAGAATAGATACATAGAAAATGAATTTTTTTGTAGATATTTCTTTGAAATGTCATCATATATTGTGTAAATGAATTAATAAATTCAATAAATTGAATTGCTAGAATAAAAAATATTAATGGATATAGCAAAATATTAGACATACCTACAGAGTCTTATATTCCAAAATATCATTAACAGAAACTCTAGCCAATTTTGTATACTGAAGGTGGACGATAGCTTGTTATGTCATCCTGTGGTGCAGCATGAAAAGCTGGACTGACTCCTCTATGAGGTGATGAGGCCTTCACTTTACCTGTTTGTTAGCTGGTCCATAGCAGTGCACAGCAAGTTTTTAAAAGAGTGGGTAAAAAATGCTTTTATGCTTTTATGATATATTTATATGTTCATCATTTTACACTCCTTCCTGTCCTATAATCTTATTGATGATCGGCTATTAGTAAATACTGACAAGTATTAATTAGTTGGTAGATTGTATATTTTTCGAACACATAGTGTACCAAGTGTATTATAGTGGAATAAAAACATGTTCAGGAACGTTAGGAATAACATTAGGAAAAATACAGATACATTTTTAAAACACATTATTGTATTAAAGGGACATAATGTTTAGATAAATTCCATAGGTATCATAGGGACTGCAGGGGTGCGTCTAAAATCGCAGATTTTCGGAGGGTCTTAGAACATAACCCCTGCGAGTTCATGGGACTACTGTGTGGTTATGTATATATGTATATATGTATATATATATATAATTATTAGAAAATATGCACAAACACCCAAACGAAAATTGTACTTCCTCTTTCGATCTCTAACTAAAGACAAAAGCCGAGAGTGTCCTCACTGTTGCATTTGTCCTTTTCTGGATTCCGTCAAGAGGACACGGGGTTCAAACGGCACAGTGTTATCCTTGTTTCACTGTCTGCAGACATATGGATTCTGTCTACTCTCTGCTTATAGTGAACACTCCGAACAGCAACTATGAGGATGACATGTGCTCTATATCTCACCCTTTCTCTGTTCCAAAATCATTCACTCGCGCTTTAACATGTCATCTAAAATATTGAAGAGTTTATATTTGTATAAGGAGCACGTCAAGAGTCTGACTTTGAATAGGATCTGCAAAAATGTTTGCCATTGTTCCAAACTTACACGAAATAAATAAACGCACTAGTTATTTTGAAATGTTTATCACACCTCTCTCTTTTCTATTTTAACAAAGTATGTCTCTGTCACTCTGTCTCTCTCTCTCTAACCTAATGGTTGTTTAAGATAGCAGATTCTGAAGTCATAGGATAAAGATTGCTCCTCCAATGGTTACTAGAGTGTTGTTAGATACAGGAGAGACACTTCATCTGTCTCAAAGATTTGCTTGAAATAATGACCATTTGTATGACTGCCAGTAATTTAACAACCATTTCTCTAGGTGTAGATTATTAACAGACTCACCCAAATAATCTCCTCATTGTTGTCTTCCAGTCTGCCTATAAGCAAACATTGCTGACACGTACCCTTTGTTTTAATATCTTCCACATTTCAAAAAGCTCATCTCTCACTAGGGTGGTAATGTAGTGGTTCCTATAATTCGGATGCTTCCAGGCTAAAAACAATTGGCAAATTGTGCGTGTTAATGACACCCAGCTGAGCTGCAATGGGGATTTCCTTTGATTCTTTACGGATCTATTTGCAAGGAAGTGTCTACAGCTCGATCTAACCCAACCCTGTCCCTCAGTCACGAAAAAGGTGCTGTGTGGTGTCCTGGACTAACCTCATAAATACAGGAGATCTGGGATCAGTTCAGGAATATATCCTGATTTTCCACGCCAACACACAATCATGTATTCATTCACATTAGACAGTTTTGTCTTAACAGTGATGTTTTAAATTTGGGATAAAACTGGAGTACCTGGAGGAAACCCATGTGGAGTAGATGCTGATAAGTTTAAGAGCATTACTGCCAATCTGATTCTATAGTAACAACTCATCTATAGGGACTTGTATGGTGGATGTGGCATATAATCTATGTGATCTGGTAATAAATGTTGATCGAAATTTCTTCAATATTGCAAACAGGTACTCCCACTCTACTCTATCAAACGCTTTCTCAGCATCCAATGAGACTACCACCTCAGGGAGAGGAGATGACTGCTTAGAGTAAATTATTTGTTTAACATTTATAGAACGAGTCTCCAGTGTCAATTGCTTTTCTATAATGCTGAGCTGTTAGGTCATGAAGTTGCCAGTAGACGTTTCCATGAACATATGGCTTACATGGTCATACAGAGCTCTAACCTCAACCCTACTGAAACACCTTTGGTATAAATTGGAAGACTGACTACACCCCCAGGCCTCCTCACCTCACCCTTGGCGCTGATTGAGCACAAATCTCCACAAACACTCCAAAAACATCTTTCCAGAAGAATGAAGGTTATTATTACAGCAAATGCAGATTAAATTGTGGAATGTGATGTTCAAAAAGCACATACAAATCTTATAGTCATGTGTCCACACTTTTTTTTTTATTGCTGCACTTCTGAACATTGGGAACATATTCATATTCCTGCCTGTGCTGCACCAAATTGGCTTTTTTCAACATTTAATTTTACTTTTTTAACACGTCCTAATACGTTTTTCGTTCCGCAACAACCATTCTGTTGAAAAGTTACTGTCTCATTAGAGTAATTGGCAGCTGCAAAAATATCCAATCCGATCCTCATAAAAACCCAGAAGCTTTGATGTAATACGCGAGTTGAAATGTGGTGTCACAGTTGCAGAGGTTTAACCCTCTCAAAGACTTTTCCAAGCAGTAACCACAAAAGAACAGGTTCCAGCTTTAGAGTTTTACAGCACTTGTTTCTTTCACCCTTCGGTTACAAGCTGGCTTTGTAGTGTTCAGGGTTTCCTTCGTGGGGTTGAGGGGGGATTGATGGGGGAGGGGGTCTTAGGAGGGGTCTGTTTACAGGCTTTCGTAATTAGCGTAGAGCCTGTAGCCACAGTCCTGGTCTTCATTAGCTGTTATCATAGTCCAGCTAATGAAGTGCAACATATGGGCACAGTTAAAGACAGGGAGAGAAACGGTGTGTGTGTGTGTGTGTGTGTGTGTGTGTGTGTGTGTGTGTGTGTGTGTGTGTGTGTGTGTGTAAGAGTGTGTGTACTGTGTTTGTTGCTTTGTGAAACTGGCATGACATCATGACAGTGGAGAAATACCACTTTAATTGATCACATTTCTTCTAATTTTTCTTCTTTCATCTTCTCTTCATCTTTCATCTCTCCCTCGATATCTCTAGGTCTCTATCGGTTTGCGATTCTCAATCCAGAGGTTAGAAGACGCTGAAGCCCACATCGGCTTTCAGCTGCAGATACAAAGGTAAGATAAAGAGCCCTTCTCCTCTCTTTCCTAACTCCTCCCATCCCTTTTTCTGTAATCTATTCTCAGCCTTAACCTGATCTCATGATAAAAAAAAAGGGGGGGAAATAAATCACCCTTTTGCTAATGCACTATACGGCCATAAGTATTGGGACACCTGACTTTTCTAGCCGTATGTGGTTCTTCCTCAAAACGGTCAAAACACACAGTTGTATAGGATGCAATTTAGGGGACTAGGAGACCCAAGCCTGTTTCAGCACGGCAATGATCCTGAGCTCAAAGCAAGCTCTGTGAAGATATGCTTTATGTGGGTTAGGGTAAAAGATCTTGATGCTATAGAGCTCTGACCTCAACTCTATAAAACATGTTAAACTGGAACACTGCCTGCACCCCAAGCCTCCTCACCCTACATCATTATCTGACTTTACTTTAATCTTTGTAGCTGAATGAGCACAAATCTCCACAAACACACCCCAAAATTTAGTGAAACAGCAAATGGGGACTAGATGTGGAATGTTAAGTTCAAAAAGCAGATAAAAATCTCTTATCAGGTTTTGTCCTAACTATAGGAACTATGGCATAGTAGAACAAACACATTACTACAAATGTCACAACAGGAAGTGGTGCCAAAAATGTGACCAAACAGAATTAAGAGTTTGACACTCCCTTCTGTTCTTTCTATTAATCACCTAGCCCTTTTTCTATCTATCTCTCCTGCTGTACATCACATTGTTATTTCTCCTTCACTCTGTCTTTTCCTGCCTACAGGGTCTCCTCTTCTTTCTCTGTCTTCTGCTTTTTCCATTCTTTCTTTCTGTCTCTTAAAACACCCCCCTGAGTTTTAACCTCTCCCTTCATTCTCTGTTCTCTGTCACTCTATACTGCTCTGTATTTTTTCCATCCTTCCTGTGCTTCCCTCTATCCATCCCTCTATCCTTCGGATTTCCTCTCCTTCTATTACTTCATCCACTGAGCTTTCTATCTTCCTCCCGTCCTTACTATTTTATTATCCTTTGCTCTGCAGATGTCATTCTTTCCCTCCTCTGCTCCTATTTCTTCTTCTATCTTATACTTCTATCCATCTCTTCAGCGCTCCTGTCATCCCATCCTTCATTGTTTATTTCATTCCCTTGCTTTTTGTAATCGCTCATTAGCCAGCATTCCATCCTACTTTCACTCTCTCTCTCTCCATCCCTGCCTTTCACTAAATCTGACCCTCTGCTCATTAACTCACTTCCTGCAATGTGAACACACAATCCAAGTCTATAGCTGAAATATTGTAAGACGCAGACACACACATACACACATGGTCAAAAAGCTCTATCAGCAACACATTCCTTACACAAGCTTTAATAATCTGCTGTGGGTGTGTGTGTCTGTGTGTGTGTGCGCACAGATGTGTCAGCACGCGTGTCCTCAAACTTTCAGCGCTACAGACAGTACAGATCCGTTGTGGGTGTGTGTGTCCAGGGTCAGGACATACTGCGATGTGTGTGCTGGCCGGCCATTTTAAAATCAAGTCCTGGCATGTCAGTTTTAATTACAGCTTTATTAAACTCTAAAAGGAGTCTTTTTGACAAGATGCAGATGATTTACACAGGAAACTATGAGTGTGTAGGCTGGATTTTAGATGTTTGATTACAAGCTGAGATCATCATGACATCTGGCGGGTCCAGACAAAACAAAATATACTTTTACAAACAACAAGGCCTTAAAAATGTCAATGAATGATAGGAGTCAGGTGACTGGTAGGGGTTAATGTGTGTATTAATATTAAATAGTTTTACTGTTAAATAGAAAAAGTTATTATGATTACAATCCATTACCAAATTCAGGTTTCTCAAAATTTCTTCCAGCAACAGGAAGGACTTGAGACACAAAATCATGCACACACACACACACACACACACACACACACACACACACACAAACGCACGTACATTCACAGATGTCCAAACATTCGTTTTTTTGCTTGTCCTTGTCTACTCTTTAGGGGGGCATTTGAAAGCATGTGTTATAATAACACTTGATCCTGTGTAGTTTCTGGTACACACACACACACACACACACACACACACACACACACACACACACGTGCACACACATTGCAGAAGTGTTTTATTAGGGAATGTTGTTAGAAGCTGGCACACTGCTAATCTAAGGGAAGACAGGAAAGGAAATATCCCTTATGGTTTGCTATCATTCCTTAAAGCCAATCTACCATTGTGTGTGTGCGTGCATGTATGTATGTATGTGTGTGTGTGCGTGCGAGCTGAGCAAGCGCGCCAGGTGTTTTATGTTAAGTACGTGTCACTGTCCAAAAAACTCAATGCCGTTATCATTTGAGAAGAAACAAATGCGGGACAGAGAGACATTTAATTGAACCATGTTTCTTTCTTACTGATAAAACTTCCACCTGCTTCTTTTTCCTTTTGATACTTCAGTATTCACAAGCTGTGACTCAATGCTTACATTTCACACTGTGAATATTATATAGTGCCATTTCAGAGGAATTTACCAATATTTATGACGTAAATGAGAAACCCCGTGTTATACTACAGTGATTGCTATTAGCTGAGAGTTAGTGGTGACCGTAGCAAGGAAAAACTCCCTGAGAAGGCAGTTTTACAGAGTTATTAAATGTAAATGTATATGTTCATATGTCTAAAAGATTAGTGCCTATACGTTTATCCTTGAGAAAGCTTCGAGAGGAACCAGGCCCAAAATGAATTACATCCTTATCTGGATGGACACATCTTTATCCAGATGTTTGGATAGACAGCTGGATAAAATCAATCATAAACGTTCCCGATTCTATTGTCAGAATAAACACTGTTACACAAACTGGTCCTGAGGTCCCGGTGTCTCCATCCAGATAGCATGGTTTGAGGGATGTGTGGGGTGACTTTGTCAATGTGATGCCAATGTGATGTGTGATGTAAATGCCCATGATAAGAAGAAAAATTCGCAAATCTGTCCTTATTGTCCACTGCAGGATCTTGAAATCTGAGAAAGTGATGCAGCTGCTTAACATAGGATGCTATTGCTCATCTCTCGGTAAAATGTATAGAAAGACCAGGTATAAATGTGAGTGTACTCAACACTGGAGGTTAAACACAGACATGTGGTAAAATGCTGCTATCAGATAATCAATTTCATTGGTTGTTTTATTTAAAAATTTCATAGGGCGGCTTGACATGCGTGCAGGAGTGCAATAACTGCCACTTTTTGTATGCATGAGCTTGTAGGACTCTGGATACAGAAAAAGAGAGGAACAGATTTAGTTATAATGGCTGTTGTATTGTTTGAATTTGAACTTACAGTCAGCATACGCTACTGTGAAGGTTTTGCTGTTTGTCTTTGTTGCTGTGTGGCCTGTCGACCCAGATTCCTCTTTTTAGCTGACAGGAATGGATCCTGAAGTGGTCTTTTATTTACTGTTATAGCCCATCTGCCTCAACATTTGATATTTGTGCCTTCTGAGATGCTTTTCCGCTCACTATGGTTGTAGTGTGTTACTCTAGCCTTTTGCGTGAACTCTACAGCCTGATGTACTTGAAATCCTCACTTAAGCAGTTTCTGAAATACCTAAAGCAGCCCATATGGCACAAACAACTGTTTTCCTTTAAAAGATCCCAAGTGTATGTGTGTGTTTGTGTATGTTATTTGTGGATCTGCGGGTAGATTACTCATCAGTCGGAGCAGATTACTCGCCAGTTATTCGATCAGCACTGCATTGTGTTTCTCTACAGTCTCTTGAGATGCACACTGTTGCACCCTGTCAGTCTCTGGTGTCCCGTGATAGAATGGTTTGTGCGTCTGTGCTTTATTCCTCACAGCAGTGTTATGACACTGAAAGACTGTGTGCCACGAGTGTGTGTGTGTGTGGTGTGGTCTGGTTTATCCACCGAGAGTGAGCCAGATCACTACTGAAGCTCTGGAACTTCCTTTAAGATTGACATTTATGTAAACAACTAGCTCCAGACTTCAAGGAGTGTGTGTGCGCATGTATATGTGTGTGCGCGCATTCTTTTTGGGCAGATAATAATGTTTGTGCTGACGGGTGGAAGTGTGTGGTTAGCAAGAGTTTTTTGCAATTCTCGGTGGAATGATTGGCGAGACAGTTGACACAAAGAACTTTGGCAGAAATGCTGCCTTCGCTGAAAACGCTGTTATAGTACGAACAGCATGCACACATGCACACAAAAACTCTTATTACTCCCCAAAGGACAACCATACACTTATCATGGAATGTTTCCCTTTTAGAGACCTGCTGTCTTCCACATCATGTTGGAATTACGATAATTACGAGTTTTCAACAACTAGTCAAGAACTCTTAATTATCTGGGTACAATTTCAGCATCTATACGCATACATATCCAACATTCCCTATCAGCCCTATTAAGTAATAATCCATAATGATATACTATTGTAATAACAATTATAGTTTCCAATAAAATATGGCTTAGCGAACAACTTGAATGAGCGTGTTTCAGTAAGACAGAATAGAATTTGAAAAGGCTAGATTTTGATTTATTTCAACATGAAGTGAACCCAGTTACACGGTCAGCCATTCAGTAGATAGTACTTTCCATTATAAAAACTGCATCCTCTCTGTTATACCGGCATGATATTAACCTTTTTTTCGTGTTTGCATGTGCATTTGTGTTTGTGTCTTTCAGCACTAATAAAGATAATCCGAAGAGTAATTCTGTGAATTTAAATCTCAATATCATCGCACGAGCACAGGTGGACATCAGGGGGTAAGAACACACATTATTTACACTTTATTCATAATACAAATTATAATAATTATTATTATTATTATTATTATTATTAGATTAGATTCAACTTTATTGTCATGATACATGTACAGAGCCAAAAATGCATAGTGGATCAGCAGTGCAAAAGAAATCAAATAAATAACAACATGGATGGATGGATGAATGGATGGATGGATGGATGGATGGATAGATATATAGATAGAACACAGCTACATGTTAAACATTTATATAATAAATAAATATGTGCAGATATATTTTAAATAATAATGCCTCTCTCTCTCTCTCTCTCTCTCTTTCTCTCTCTTTCTCTCTCTTTCTCTTTATCTCTCTCTCATTGTTCTTAGTGTCTCTCTCCCAGCTCAAGTAGTTCTTCCTTTTCCTCACTGGGAGCCTAAAGAGAATCCAGTCAGAGAGGATGATATCGGGCCTCAGATCCAGCATATCTACGAGGTACAGTATGTATACATATACATACATATATATATACACACACAGTTTGGAGCAGTAGTTGAGGAGGAAGTGCATCACATGTGGGAACAATTTGCTTCTCAGAATAGAGGAAGAGCATCAGAGCTGCTTTGTTAGACTGAAAGAAAAAAAAAATCAACAGTAAACACATTTGCAAGCTTCGTCCTGATCTAATTCTTCTAAATGAGTAGTACCTGTTTAAACAAAACACACATACACAAAGGCCAAGGCATCATTGATATCCAGAATCAATGTAACTCTACTGCCTGTAAGCAGCCAGCAATAAAAAGAACACACACAGACGGTGGCGTTCAGATTTCACGACAAATGCAATCTTCATTACGACATCCCACTTCATTGTGAACCAAAATCGACCAATATTTGATTAAGACAAGCTCAATATAATATCCTGCACTGTAGGAATACATTGAGGAACTCTACATAGAAAAAATACACAGGCATGTCCTGGATCATTGCTTTGGTGTTTGTTTGTCAAGAAAAATCGAGTTGACTCGGTTTTGCTTCATGCAAGTTCATTCAGTCCTGTAGCTAATAATTGCTGTAATTAGCTGTAATGTTAGCCAGACGCTCTGTGTGGCCTGCCTCATGTTAATGCAAGCTCATTATGGATTAACCAAGCGCCATTTGGTTTAATAGCAAACTCGAGTGTTGGATTTTCAACTGGTTTCTAATGCAGAATCTCTGGAGTCGTCAGATTCGATAAAAAAAAAGAATTCAAAAGAATGGTCTAACAATGAATACATACTATATGATCGCTTTTTACTTGACTGAACTTAATAATTAACTTATACTATATTTTATTTATTTTACTCTTGTTTGTCTCTCAACACACACACACTCAGCTTTATAATAAAGGTCCGAGTGCTATAAGTGGCACAATTATGAAGGTGGGATGGCCCAGTCGTCATCGAGAGGAGCATTTGCTCTATGCCATGGAGATCATCACTGACGGACCGATTCAGTGTCTCATAAACGGCTCGCTTAACCCGCTGGAACTTGAGGTAAATTTACACTTACGTTATAGAATTATAGAATTAGCACTGAAATTAGAATATTATCTATACATAAGGACAAGCACAAAGCAAATGCAAAAAAAAACTCGACATTTAAACAATCACTCAAGGCATGTGTAGACTTTATTATTATATAAATCATTCAAATCTTAGTTATTTTATTCAAATGCTTATACAATAGCCCTTGATCCAGTTATTTTTGCTAATTATAACACTAATGACTGGAACTTTGGTTTAATTAAGCATATAGTTTCCATTCTTGCCATTCATGGTCAACTTGCCAACTTAAATGGTCACTATAAACAAATGTATTCATAAATACATAATTTATACAAATGTATAGTTACAGTAAATGATCTGCTAATGGAATATGACAATTTCTAAAATTAGCAAAAAAAAATTTCCAAACATGATTAAAAATATTATGGCTATCATCCAATAAAGCGAATTAAAATCTCATATATTTTTGATTTCTAGTACAGCATTTAACCAATGTGTTTATACCAATAGTGTCATTTTCAAATACCCAGTGAATCTCCATTATAGAGCTGAACCCAATTTCAATACACCTAGTGTCATGTAATGCACAATAGTTGAAGTGCCAAGTACGATCTTTATTACGGTCTTTATTAATTAAATAGGCAAACTAGGAAACGTGGTTAGACGATTAGCGAACAGCATGAATTAGGCAAAACAATGAACGTGAACACGAGAGACATGAAACCAATAGTTGGGTAATCTCTAGGAAAATGAATGAGTTCATACACAAAAACTGATTTAGTCTTTGTATATGTAAATACAAATATGTATCCAAAACAGTCATGAATTCCCAAATTGCACAGTGATATTGTGTGAATGAAATATGTTTGCATTTTGTAGGGACTTCAAATCTATTATAGATAATAGATATTTATACATTATAGAATAGATATGCCTCTATGTCTGAACATATAAAAGCAGGCGGTCTTTGTTCTTATGGTTATTATTTATCTAATAGCTATGTCGAGTCACTCGTGGAAGGTTGAGTTAATTATAACTAATAATGAGTGATATTTTAATTGTAAAAAAATAAATCCCGGTTCTTGCTTGGAGATCTTTCAGAATGCAGGCGTGTTTGTGTTCACACTTCAAACTTGATTGTTCTTTGGATTTATTTTGATTTGAAGATAATAAATCGCTAGGATATATACAGTGTCAGTATGTGACTATTAGTGTCGTTTGCAGAGAAAGAAAGGGAAGGTTTTGGTTCTGGGCATTTCAAGGTCAGACAGCCTGCCCCGACCTCTAGGGACAATAAGGAAGTCCAGCTGGCACTTCAGTCTGGAGTTTCCTTCAGCTGGCAGAACATTTTTTAATCTTATAATTAAGCTTGAAGGTTTTTTGCCTTGATTTGTCCTTGTCGCTGTCATTAACTCTCACTCACACACACACACAATACTATCCTTGTGGGGAACTTTGGTTGATATCATTATTAATGCATCTAATTAAGGCTGTACTACCACACACACACCCACACACACACACCTTTCTTATATAAACAAAAAGCAGGTACCACAAATTCCTGTTTTTTTTTTTTTAGATCTGTTTGTGTGCATATGGTACGTGTGTAAACCTCTCTGTATTGTGGTTTGACTATAAACTATTATACACATCTCAGGTCTCTGTAATGGTTTGTGGGTTAGTGCTGTGCTGGGGGGCTTAAAAGTCCCCACAGTATGTCTTGACTTTACAGCTGCAACTTTACTGAGGACTTCTGAGAATGACAAGCCGTTTAAGGACTTTGATCTGAGTTCACACACACACACACACACACACAAATTAGTGTTACCCAGATGGCATTCCCCATGTCCTAAGGCCATGTATTAATGTGTCGTGCTGATACGATACTCGTTTAAAAATGGTGTCTCTATAAATGTCCAAATCTGAATTATGTTGATGGAAAGTGAAGACAGGAAGACATGTTCATGAAAGGAGATTTGTACTTTAATTTCTTTTTACAGAAACATGGTATAAAACAAAACAAAAAATGTCACAATAATGTACAACTGATTCTGATTATTGGCTTCGAAACATTTGAAACTAATGCCAATATTAAGAGTCACGTTTATGCAAAATTAAAGCTCTGTAGGTAATTGATAATCCACTCAAAGTGCATTAAACTCGTATAATGCGCACCTAAATAGGTAACATAGGTTATCCCACTAGTACCATGGTCTGTTGGAAGAATTGTCAAATTAAAGATACCAATATTTTATATACAGAACTCAAATCCTGCCCACACTGTAATAAATTTGTGTGATTTACATTTATTTGAATAAGCATAAGTAAATGTCAATTAGTGTAAGTAAAGCAGGAGAGAGAGGGGAAGAGGGAGAGGGTAAAATGAGTGTATGTTTGTCTGCATATGTAGACTATGTGCTGCTTCACTGTAATAATGAAACTGTTGGGCCATCCTTCATGGTTTCTTAAGTTTTTGTTTCTCTCTCTTTCTCAGACGTCCACTTTGCAAGATACACCAGAGCTGCTTGGTTTTCTGCGCAACAGCAGCGTGCCGACTCGTCGCAGGAGATCTGTTACTACCGCGCAGAGCTACAGCAGCAAAACACTGGTACACACGCACATTTTTCCACACACGTGACGACTCCGATTTATCTTTTTCTTTTAATTATGATGTGATTTATTTTGCACCCAGAAGTGTTACACCTCTTAAATCATTCAAAAGTGTTTTTATAGCTTTACAAAACCACGAAACGGTGAATTCTTGGAGGAAGATGAGGGCTCTGAGGTGTGCGTGGAAATTGTCTGGAAGTCTGGGAGAACCAGTTGGGGGAAAAAAATTCTGGAAAACATAAGACAAGAAAAAGACAAGAAATCAGTGTTTGGCCATTTACATGTTAAACATGACTCGGAAACCTGCATGTGTTCTACACTGTCCAGTCGTGTTTATTATCTACTATATAAACAAATGCATTGGGACACCATTTCCAGCCCTTTGAGGTTCTTCCCCAGACTGTCACCAAAAATTTGGAGGCATTCAACTGTATTGGACGTCTTTGGATGCGTTTCTTTTTTGCGCACATACAAATACTATATGGACATATGTGGTTCTTTCTTAAACTGATACCACATCCAAAACCATCCTGCAAAACTATGTGCATCCAAATGTGTGGTAAAATTAAATTCACTTGAACTCGACGACCATGAAGATATACTTCACATGGTTCGGAGCGGTGGACTCCTACTATAGAGCTCTGACCTCAACTCCATTGAATATCTTTGGGATGAATTGGAACTGACTGCACCCCAGGCCTCCTCCACCTACATCAGTACCTGGCTTTTGTAAGCACAAGTCTCCACTAGCACACTCCAAAATCTATTAAACATCTTCCCAGCAGAATGCAGGTTATTATAACAGCAGATGGGGACTAAATAAGGGATACAATGTTCAAAAAGCAAATACTATACTTATGGTCAATTGTCCACAAACATTTGCTTGCAAATTTTATAACATAATATTTTTGTGAATAATTTATGAATGTCTTCGAAACAAGGCATAAGTATAATAGTGGCAGTTATCATCCTCAATGAAACTTTTTAAAACGGCAAAGAAGAGGCTTTTTGTGGCTCGACTTAATGAGGACAACATGAATGCTGATTCTTCAAAGTGTACTTTATTGGACTAAAAATGCAGGAAGCTTTTTCATTTTTTTTTTCTTTCCATGAGACATCAAGGAGACGGTTGTGTCTGCTGCCACAGTTCAACAGACCATGTTTGGTTTAAATATCTCCATAACATTGAGTAACAGTAACACAGGGTATTTGTCACTGTGCAGGATGTTTTTTTTTTACAATCATTTTGGAAACTACAGTGGTTTTTGGACATTTTCAGCTGTTTTTCTGCCATTAATCATCACATTATATGTTGTAGGATACAGTGATCTTTACTCCCATTCAAAAGAATATTTATTAGAGCAATTTAGGCTCGGAAATAATAGCCATAAATCGTGTGGTCAAAACAGTAAATCTTATGAAAAATGTACTGAATAAGTGTAATGTCCTCATCTTGCGAGCAAAAGAAAAAAAAAATTGGATGTTGGAACAGAATTCTTTCAAAATCATCAAAAGTTTTATGTCTAAAAAATCAGCTGTGAAGTAGAAAATTGCGTTTGAACACATTCTCTCATGCAGCCACATGAATTATATAGAACAAATGGGACAATTCTAGTAAATTGTTTCTTCTGTACACAGACACACACATCTCTCTTTTTGAAACATCCTTCTGGTTTTCATGTTCTGTACATTCTGGATATTCATGTAATGCTGCCCTCTAGTGCACCACGGGCACCTGGATGTCCAGTTTGGCACATCGACATGCTGTACTCTCTGAGGGTCACTTCAGCTGTAAAACACAAAACTTACAACTAAAACAACTAAAATTTCTATAGCGCTTTTAACAATGGACATTATCTCAAAGCAGCTTTACAGAGATAAAAAGGTTATAAAGCTGTATTAAAAAAATTATAAATTTAGTTCCTAAAGTTTTTCCCTGATGCGCGAACCAGTGGCGAATATGGCAAGGAAAAATTCCCTGAGAAAAACCAGACTCAAAAGGGAACCCGTCCGTATCTGGACGGCATCTAATGTCCATTCATTATAGTTCCATCAGTTTTGAGGTGTACAGTAATAAGCTCTTATACGCAAAACTGTTAATGCAACCTGCATCTGAAAAAGACCCGGCAAAGTCATGAATATGACACACACAAACTTGTTTCTGAAAGCAGGCACACCAATATTTTCACAGCTGATTCCTTTCTCCTGTGTGTGTGTGTGTCTGTGTGTGCAGAATTGCTCTAATATTCATTGCCTGATGCTGGAGTGCACTGTGGGCCGTTTAGACCAAGGACAGAGTGCAGTGGTCAAAGTGCGGTCAAGACTCTGGGCTCACACCTTCCTACAGGTAGTGCACACACCCATACACACACAGAAACAATGCATATCCATCAATGTCACATACTTCACCCATTATTTCTATATAGATTTTTAAATATATCCTCAACTTACTATATTTTATTATGTTTGATTATATTATGAATATATTCTGCTCTTGTGAGGGAGTTCTCTGATTGTTGTTGAACTGTTGGGCGAATAACTATGGAAAAAAAAAATATTTTACTGAATTACAGTAACCTACCGCTTTACCGCGGTTCGAATCTCACGCCCCTGGTTTATCGCGGAATTGCCACATAACTTGTTTGTTTTTCCTTATTTTTCTCGGTCTCTTCAACCAATAAACAAGTAGAGAAACTACCCATAGGCTACGATACAGAACTGTATACTGTACGAGCATGTACTCACTATAAATGTGATACCGTATTTCTACGGATTTACACAGAATTCATCTCGCTATGTTCTTGCAAATGTTTTGTGTGTGTTTAAAGTGTGTGGGACGATGATTTATGGCTTAAACTATAAAAAAAAAAAAAGCAAATCCCACCAAATCTAATAGAACCATGTACCTGGGCTACTGGGGTCCTATTTACCTTTACCCTTAATACAATAGTGTTTCTATAGTTTTTGGGACAATTATATTTATTACCAAGCTTTACCATTCGAGGATTATACAGATTTTACCTCATTTCTAATGTTTACTCGATTTACATCTGGTTGTAATGATTGCTATGGAAGCAACGTAGCAATCATTACAAGTTCATGGCTGTCCTTTCTTCACTGCACACATCATGAAATGATTGACTCGGCCCTAGTTGTTGGTGGCGATGGAAAAAAGAGGCGATGTTAACCACGTGCTAATGAAGAAAAGATGAGCGTTTAACGTCACTTCTCTGAACCGCTCCGTCCTGACTCACACGGCTTAATTAGGCTTAACCTTGTCATGCCGAAATGCCTTTAATCTTATCTGCAATGAAACGCAGTGTAGTAACCAGATCTGTGTCTACCAGAGCAAGAGACGGAGGGAGCATGTCTTAAAGAGGGGGATAAAGAAAAAATTGTTCTGAAAAAATTATTTCTTTTACGCATGAATCATTATACAGCCCGGCAGGCATTTAAATCAGCATTGAAAAAAAAAAACATTTTAATCACATACATGTATGTATCTAATTTGTAGAAACGAGAAATTCCCCCACTATGGGACATATACAGGTATATCTGATCTTATCTTAGATTCTAAAATTTATTTTTTTATTTGTTAACATTGTACAAATGATTTTAAAAAGAATAGATTCATTTTAATACCTTGCCACATGATATCTGCATTATATTAGTGAAATGCAGCCCGATGACTAAAATAACAAATTAATAAAAAAAGAATTTGTGAAGGTTATCATTAAAAGAAATATTAATTGCACTTTATAAACTGTATTTACACACGTTTGCATTTAGATTTTATATTGTGGGGTTTTTTTTCTTTCCTTTGGTCACTATTTTTGTATCAGTTAATTTTGTATTACTATAATTATTCACATATTTTACTAAAATGTCCGTCACGCATTATGTATATGTTACAGACAATTATACAGAGTGTTTGTGTGCATTTGTGTATATATATACACATATACACACATACACACACACACACACACACACACACATACACTCTTCACATTCCCATCTATATGTGTGGAAGATCTTAAGTGGCCTGCTATAGAACTCTGACCTCAAATCTACTGAATTAGATGAATTAGGATGAATGTGAACACTGACTGCACCCCAGACCTCCTCACCTCACCTTACCTCACCTACATCAGTACCTGACTTTACTAACACCTTTACTTGTGGCTAAATGATCACAAATCTCCACACACACTCTTCAGAATCTGGTGGAACATCTTCCCAGTAGAGTAGATGTTATTATAACAGTAAATGGGGACTGCATGTTTAATGGGATGTTCAAAAAAGCACAATGAATCTTATAGACAGGAACGTTTCCACAAACGTTTGCCCATATTGCATATAATGTACGAGTGTGTGTGTGTGAATAAATTTCTGCATATATTATATTACATTACATTATATTATAATATATTTCTACTTAAAACATGACTTTTCTCACAGAGGCGGAATGACCACTACCTCGTCAACTCTACCGTGTACTTCAGAGTAACAGGAATGCCGTACCGCATCAAACCGCAGTCCCTGCCTCACCAGAGTAACTCGGTAAGCATGTGTCTGTGTCTCTGTCAGGCATTGAGTGTAGGGGGAAAGAAATTGAGGACTGGAGATTATGAATTTGAGGGGGATTGGGGGAGGGGGTTTGGGGTTGACTTGAATAAACACTTGAAAAGGTCAGATGTGCTTGACATTGGATTGCAAGGTGATGTGGATTATGTGGTTATTTGAAGCAGGGTCAACGCTGCTGACCTTTTTTTTTTAGGTTCCAGATTTTTAAGCTTTAAACCTTAAACCAGGCTTAGTCCTGGGAAAACTGCAAAATGCGACGAGCTTAAGGAGAGACAGAATCTCTGGTATGGAATGTATAAATGATATACATTTAGTACATATTTGACGTACGAACACGGCATGATAGCACGTTTATTTATATTTCGTCTTCCTGGAATTAGCACATGGAAACTTGCATTTTCTTTAAATATTAACTTTTGCCATCCTTTCAGCACAGAGGAACAATTGAGCACACGAGGGCTTAATTTAAGCTAAAAGAAAAAGAAATAGCATGGGAAAAAAAAAAAATTTGTTAACAAATGCCCCTTGTTGTGTCTGTGTGTGTGTCTCTCTGTGTGTGTGTGTGTGTGTGTGTGTGTGTGTGTGTGTGTGTGTGTGTGTGTGTGTGTGTGTGTGTGTTTGTGTGTGTATGTGTGTGTGTGTGTAGATCGGTACATATGTGGTATGGGCGATTCCTGATCTATCCTTTGCCATTCCTCTGTGGGTGATTATTCTGGCCATCCTTCTGGGACTGCTTGTGCTCGCCATTCTAACCCTGGTTATGTGGAAGGTATGGCAGCTTCCATATACACACTCACACACTTGTGCTAAACCAAACATAACCTTACATGAACTTTAATGCAAGGGATAATCCACAGATAGGTGTGCAAAGTGTATATAATTGTGTAGCGCCCTCTCTTGGGGTGTGTGTGTATAATAATATGGATGCTTTATGCAAATGTATGTTTATTATTAATGAAACCATACTCAACATAGAGACAAAATATTTTTGTAAATGTTTTAAAGTAATTATGGTGTTTAAAAAAAATATATAAATCATCAGGACACCAAATGAAACTTTTGCTATGTTTCCACACGTTTGGTTTTAATTGCTGGATGTGTGAATCACGGAGGATTTTGGGTCTGATTTGAGACATGTTGCATCAGTAAAACAAATGTTTATTGATTAAAAAAGATTTCACAGTGGAGTTTATATATTTTTTTTATATCTTGAAAAATTATATATTTTTTATCTTATATAAAAAAGAGACTGTGTCTGCCAATTTACTTTCATTTATAGATAAATCCTTTCACAGATGTTTGATATTCTCACCCTGGTTTTTATGCCTCAGCAACAGCATCATGCAACAGTTTTTAACTGCTTAAAATCTTTATTTAAAAAATTATATCATTTTGTACATTTTAATGTTGTCTGATTTATAAACAATAAAAATATGGTTGAAAAATTGATGGGGAAAAAAAGTTTTTATATTTTAAAAAAATAAATAAATACATTTTTTAGGTTGTTTTTTTTTGTCAGGATTATGAGGAATAATAAATAATCTATTTCCTTTCAAATATATTTTTATTAGAAGATTCATATAAAAAGTGATTTTAGGTTATAAACTACAGTTGTTGTTTTTTTTTAAGTATTGATGAATAAAAGGGTTAATATTAGAACTCTCACAAAAATACATTTACTCTCTCGATTCTCATCTTTTAGTTTTTCTTCCCACTTGTTTCTCAGTGTGGCTTTTTCGATCGAGCGCGGCCACCGAAAGACGATGACGTGTCCGACCGGGAGCAGCTTACGTCTGAGAAATCGACAGAACAATAAAAGAGAGCGAGAACATTGAGTCGAAAAGAAGAACGTGAAAGAAATAGCCATGAAGACGGTGAATGAGCTTTAATAGAGGGATTTGAGGGGGGAAATTGTCGAGCACCACATCAAGCCCTCGCTCCCATGCTGCACTGGGATCTGTGATTTGCGTCACGCTGTCGTTCATGGACAAACTGTACTCGAATCAGGGGTTTCTAGATCTGAGGTGTCTTTACTTAGAACCCCACTTTTAGGGCTATGAAAAGAGCACAGCACAGCGAGAGAGAAAAACGGATTCTTGGTTTATAAACACTGATGACGAAGATCACACACCGACAAGCCGAACAAGGCACGCTAGGATTTCTTTTCAAAGCACAGCTCACTTTGCCTTAAATGAATTGTAACACTGCTGTGAGTTTTGACGAGCTGTACGATTTTCCGACTTATTTCCAACTGATTTAGCAGGTTTTATCATCATCTTTTGTCATCTTTGAGTGCCTCTAACCCCACCCAGATACAAACACACACATACACACACACACACACACACACACACACACACACACACACACGTTGTTCCTGTAAATTATAAAAAACAGCATCCCAATAACAACACTGAAAATCATGGAATTTTGAAAAAGAAATTTGAACTTAAAACCCACACACCTCCAAATCTCAACTCAGCATCTATCTATCTATCTATCTCTATCTGGCTATCTATCTATCTATCTATCTGTCTGTCTGTCCATCTAGCCACACTGTATTGCCAAAAGTTTGCGGACGCCTAGTCATAACTATGTTACAGTATCTGTTTTTTGAGCATCACATTCCACATTTAGTCCCAGTTTTGCGTTTATAATTCCCTACACTCTTCTGGGAAGATGTTTCACTAGATTTTGGAGTGTGCTTACGGATATTTGTGTTCATCAGCCACAAGGGTATTATGAAAGGCAGGTGTTGTGACCTGGGATGCAGTCAACATTCACATTTATCCCAAAGGTCTTTAGTAGGGATGAGATCAGAGCTCTACACCAGGCCATTTAAGATCTTTCTCTCCAAACCATGTAAACCAGATCTTCAAGAAGCTCACTTTGTGCCCAGGGGCATTGCCATGCTGAAACAGGTTTGGGTTTCTAAGTTCAAGGGAATGCAAACTTTTATTGTACCACGTCCGAAGACGTCCAATAATATTGTGTGCCTTCAGCTTTGTGGTAACAGTTTGGAGAAGGACCACATATGACAGGAAAAGTGAGGTGTCCCAATACTTTTGCAACCCCCCCTTATTCTCACTAAAATGGAGAACACTCATTCATGAAAATTGTCCCACCCTTAGGTCGCCCCTCGTCTGTTTTTGCCCATCATTCACAAACCAGCATTTGGCCCCGCCCCCACTGCCAAAGTCCCATAACGAACATCCATCAGAATGTATTATACAGGGGGTCCCTGTAAAAAGAAGAAATCGCAAACCACTAAAACCCCTTAAGATTTTTTTGTGCTTTATTTGCTTTTGTGCTTCCATCTGTGTTCTAAGAATACGTAAAAATGTTTTTTTTTTTTTCCCCCATAATGATTTTAATTTGTTATATATTTAATTACAGCATGTATTTTGCAATACTTTAACATTTCCCATCACATGAGTTGTATATGAATTGATAATTACGTGCAATAATTGCGTTGTTGTGTTATGGTTTTTTTTTTCTTTTTTGCTAAAATTATTTGTACACTGGCTCCTATGTTTAGTCTTGACCTCTAGGTTCAGGTTATTTTGTATATAGAGAGATAAAAGAGAATTATTTTTAAGCTGTATGATGATGAATGAATGGATGGATGCCTGGTGCCATTTTTTTTTTAAGGGGAATTCACCTGTTTTAGATAAGAGCTTTACATTATTAGGTTTTATGTCATATCCTTAAAAAAAAAAAAAAAAAAAGAATGGCCCTAAAACCGTTCAAATCGATTTAACAGCATTTTCTTTCTCAATATTTTTAATAAATTACCAATATAAGAAAGATGCAGTGACATTTTGGTGAATATCAACAAAATTTCATTGTTCTTACCTTTGATTAAATTCAGTTTTACCTCTGTGTGTGACTGTAAGGTTCAAAAAAAAAAAAAGACCCAAAATGCATTTCTGGTTCAGAAATATGTCACTTGCTAATAAATTTTGTTTTTAACTTTGTTCTGTGTTTTTTTTATTTGCGTGTGGAATTCCATTTAGATTTGGGACATAAACTAGAATTAACAACATTGCAGATATAACATTGTGGCCTCAAAGTACACATGTATGGGTGGGTTGTTTGTTTGTTGTTTGTTTTCTGAGCAGCCAATACCATGCAATCTTATAGTGCTGTTTTTTTCATAGTATTAATAATAGATAATTAGCGAATGCAAGCCACATAGCATTCATTAATTATCTAATAACCCAATAAAAAACAGTCAAGGCTTCTTTGAGCTTAAACAATGTAAAGAGAATTATTTTTTTCTAACCTTAAAAAAAAAAAAAAAAAAAAAAAGAATGGCCCTAAAACCGTTCAAATCGACTCAACAGCATTTTCTTTCTCAATATTTTTAATAAATTACCAATATAAGATAGATGCAGTAACATTTTGGTGAATATCAACAAAATTTCGTTGTTCTTACCTTTGATTAAATTCAGTTTTACCTCTGTGTGTGACTGTAAGGTTCAAAAAAAAAAAAAAAAAGACCCAAAATGCATTTCTGGTTCAGAAATATTTGTCACTTGCTAATAAATTTTGTTTTTAACTTTGTTCTGTGTTTTTTTATTTGCGTGTGGAATTCCATTTAGATTTGGGACATAAACTAGAATTAACAACATTGCATATATAACATTGTGGCCTCAAAGTACACATGTATGGGTGGGTTGTTTGTTTGTTGTTTGTTTTCTGAGCAGCCAATACCATGCAATCTTATAGTGCTGTTTTTTTCATAGTATTAATAATAGATAATTAGCGAATGCAAGCCACATAGCATTCATTAATTATCTAATAACCCAATAAAAAACAGTCAAGGCTTCTTTGAGCTTAAACAATGTAAAGAGAATTATTTTTTTCTATATTTTTATATAGCATTATCTACAGTCAAAATACGATATTCATTATTCATTTAAACACCCTACAATACAATTTATTGTATAAATCATCTTACCCTTACCATCAACCACTATGACACCATGTAGGTACAATACTCTATTTGAAATATTGCAGTTTTAGTAAAAAAAAATCCCTCTATCTTTATAAAGAGAGAGGGATTTTTTTTTTTACTAAAACTGCAATATTTCAAAATGTATTGTCATTAAACTTTCAGATGAAAAGTGGAAATGTAAAAAAATTGAATGGTTGTAGTAGTTACTATGGAAAGGGGTGGGAAAGTGGTAGAAGTTCAGAAAGCAAATGGACCTTTCAGAGGTTCCTTCAGAGGTGCAAAATCAGCATTTCAAAAATTCTGCTTTTATTATTATTATTATTTTATTTAATTATTTGTAGTATTATTTAGTTTGTGTGTTTAGAAACTCGTTGCAGTACTCGGTCTCGCTTTGAAAATAATATTTTCTTGATATTTAGTGGAACATCAAACATTTTTAAAAACCTAAAACTTTCTGAAATGAAATATATTGAGTATGGTTTTGTTTTAATAGTGGAAGTGTTCAATTCATTTCACTTTTTATTTCTATAGTTCTTTTAACAATGGAAATGTCCTTATTGCAGATTTACAGAGATAAAGTTCCTTATGATTTGTACGCTTGCCCAGGTGTTAATTGAAACGCTTTATAAAAAAAGACAATGAATTATACCATAGTGTGAGACTCGTGTGTGCTATTTGCATACAAACATTATTAAGTATAGTGGAACCCTGGTGTATGAGATTCTTTTGTTCCCATATGCGCGCATGCCACATTTAACACACAAATATGCTTGTAACAAAGTATAAACATAAAAAGTAATAACTTTATAAATAAATAATAAAATAACTTTAGAGTATTGTACCTACATGGTGTCATAGTGGTTGATGGTAAGGGTAAGATGATGTGGGCGGATAAACGGAAAAATACTGTAATACAGTAAATTACTGTAAAAATAAAGAAATTCTACTGTAAATAACTTAATAAATAAATAATATAATAACCTGAGTACTGTACCTACATTGTTTCATAGTCATTTATGGTGAAGGTGAGATGATGTGGGAGGATAAACGTAAAAAGTACTGTAATACAGTAAATTACTGTATAAATAAAATAATTTTACTGTGAATTACCTAATAAATAAATAATTAAATACCTTTAGATACCTTAGTACTGTACCTACATGGTTTCATAGCCATTGATGGTGAGAGTGAGATGATGTGGGGGGGATATATATAAAAAGTACTGTAATACAGTAAATTACTGTATAGATATAAAGAAATTCTACTGTAAATAGCTAAATTATATAAAAACTTTAGAGTACTGTATTGTACCTACATGGTGTCATAGTGGTTTACAGTAGAATTCCTTTATATTTATACAGTATTTTACTATATTACAGTGCTTTTTATGTTTATCCCCCCCACATCATCTCACCCTCACCACCAACCACCACTGATGGTGAGGGTAAGATGATGTGGGGGATAAACATAAAAAGTACTGTAATACAGTAAATTACTGTATAGATATAAAGAAATTCTACTGTAAATAACTATAAATTATATAATAACTTTAGAGTACTGTATTGTACCTACATGGTGTCATAGTGGTTTACAGTAGAATTTCTTTATATTTATACAGTAATTTACTGTATTACAGTGCTTTTTATGTTTATATCCCCCACATCATCTCACCCTCACCACCAACCACCACTGATGGTGAGGGTAAGATGATGTGGGGGATAAACATAAAAAGCACTGTAATACAGTAAATTACTGTATAAATATAAAGAAATTCTACTGTAAATAACTTCATAAATAAAATCATTTTGGAGTACTGTACTTACATGGTGTTGTAGTGGTTGATGGTGAGACGATGCTTGGGGAAGAGGTGGAGGAGATTAATGAAAGGAAGTGGAGTCCTCTTCCATGAAGATAGAGGGACTTCCAAGTGTCTGTTCCTGTTTCTCTCTTTTGACACCACTAGGTCCTGGTTCCTCGTCACGTTTTCTTTTAAAAAAAGATTCATTGTTGGTCTGCTTTTGCCTATTTTTTATGATATTCCTGAAGTAGGCGACTCCGGTGTCATTAAGATAGCTTGTAGCACGGCATATAGAAGTCTTGTTCGGATGATGTTTCTCTAAGAATCTTTGCACTGTGTTCCACATGCTGCATATCTTTTTTATTTCCGCAGTAGAAACGTTCTCCTCAACTTCCTCTTCCCTTCTTTCCATCTCTTCGTCCATCCTTTCTTGTTCTTTTCTAAGTTCCTTAAGGTCATCTGTGTTGAGATCATCTTTGTGAGAATTGAGTAATTCCACAACATCTGCAGCAGTGACCTCTAATCCTAAATTGTTGCCTATTTCAACAATGTCATCGACCAATGTTTCTGTCTCCTGAAAACCCTTAAAGTCTTTTTCATCTACTAAGTCAGGCAACAGTTTTTCCCAGGACAAATTTAGGGTTCTATTGGTCACCTGTTCCCATGATTTATCAATCAGACCAATGCAGTTGTAGATGTTAAAATGGTCTTTCCAAAACTCTCGGAGGGTTAATGCCGTATCGCAGGTTATGTCGAAACATTTCTTGAAGAGATTTTTCGTGTACAGCTTCTTGAAATTAGAAATAACCTGCTGATCCATTGGTTGAAGGAGAGAAGTCGTGTTTGATGGCAGGAACTTCACAGTTATAAAACCGAATTCCTCCGGTAAGCGTTCTTCAAGTCCTCGAGGGTGGGCGGTTGAGTTGTCGAGAACAAGGACACATCTTACTGGCAACTTATTCTCTTGCAGATATTTTTTTGCACCAGGTGCAAACACTAAATGAACCCATTCCTCGAAGAGCGTCCTGGTTACCAATGACTTCTTATTAACCCTCCACATAACAGGCAACTGTTGTTTATTGACATGATTCTTTTTAAATGCTCTAGGATTTTCGGAGTGGTAGACGAGCAACGGCTTGAGTTTGCAGTCTCCACTTGCATTGGCGCAAAATAACAGCGCCATCTTGTCCTTCATGGGCTTGTGTCCTGGTAAAGACTTTTCTTCCTTGGTTATGTAAGTTTGATTGGGCATTTTCTTCCAAAATAGTCCCGTTTCGTCACAGTTGAAAAGTTGCTGTGGAAGATATCCCTCCTTCCTCACAAAGTCCGAAAAGTCTTTCGCAAAATCATCAGTTGCTTTTTGGTTCGCAGCAGCAGGTTCGCCATGCCTACACACATTCTGATTGACACTCCTTTTCTTAAATCTATCGAACCACCCTCTGCTAGCAGTAAATACACTCGTACCAGGAGATTCTTTCACGAGGTCTTCGTGCAATCTTTTAGCTTTCTCACATATCAAACGCTCATTGACACGGTCACCAGCATTCATCTTTTCATTGATCCACACTATCAACAGATTTTCCATCTCTTCAACCGCATTGGATCTTCGTTTACTTCTTACAACGGTCATTCCTTTAGCCACAGTGGATTCCATGATTTTCTTTTTGTTCTTTATGATTGTACTGACAGTTGAACTACACATGCCATATTGCAGACAAAGATCTCGTGTGCGTGCACCACGTTCATGCTTTTCCAACATTTCTTTCTTTAGTTCGATGGTTATTCTTTTTACAGCCTTCTTTCTAGCAATATCACTACACATCTTGGGACACGTGATGGTCGATTTGTAGTGAAATAAAACAAAAAACACTATAAAAGCAGACCAAACAAAAGCACAAGATGGACACAAAAGAACGACGAGAATGCACTCTGTGTCTAGGAAGAGACTGAAGCGTGGGGACGGAGGTGAAGAGCAGAAGCAAACGCGTCAAAAGAAATGCTCGTCTTCCCAAATGATGCTCGTACTCCTACAAAGATTGTTTAATAGCAAAACCGCTCGTTCTCCGATACAGTAAAACCCTGTTGTACGAGAAAATTGACACGCAAAATTTTACCCTGTTTCACGAGCAAATTTCGAAGCCACGAGCAAACCCACGCTGCAGGTTCCCCGTTTTCAGTCGAGGGTCGCATTAGTCGCTTAGTTGATGACGTATCACTCGGTCGCTCTCGTTGTTCAGTGCAGCAAAAACGTAACCGTGGCAGCGGGGGCGTGGCCGAGCGGCGGTTTGTGAATGGAGGGCGTGTCCAGGAGCAGATAGGCAGGGGATTGTGTGCGCGTGTGCGTGCGCGTGCCAGGCATGAGACATGCTGCGTGGGGCACTAAGCACACCGACACAAAAATAAAAACTAAATAAAAGGCTCCCGTATTCATACGCTCTCCCACAGTAACTTTTTTTTTTAGCTTTAACAAATTATGCTCGTACAACGGGGTTCCACTGTATTCTCGTAATACAAGGCGCTCGTACACACATTGTATCTGTAATAGCAACAAATCTGTTTTCTATAATATAAACAGTTGTATTTCTTATAAAAAGCCACTAGATGTCGCTCGTGTTTATAAGGTTAATATCGTTACCGGTAAAAACAACACTGTCGTAAACTCAAATACAAAATATGAGTTTTAAAGTAAAATGAATATTAACTGCGACTATAAAGTCCAACTTTATACCTTAAGTGCCAAAAAAAGAAAAAAAAAAAAACATCTCAACTAAATTTAGATCATGCGATTATGGAGGACAGGTCATCTGATGCAGCACTCCATCACTCTTGAACAAATAGCTCCTAAATAACTTAGAGGTGGGTCACTGTCCTGTTGGAAATAAAAGGATGGCACCACTTAGTGCAAACCAGATGATATGGCTCGTAATTCCTTGTGCCTGCAAACAAAGATACTACACAATAAAAGTGCTGCTGCTTCGAGTTTTTGTTTGTTTGTTTAGCTGCCTGGCTTTCTCTCGGCAGGGGGCGCTCTAGGCTATCCTCTAACCCCGTTCAACGTCACAGAAGAAGACCAATGACGACTTTGTGAACCGAGTTATTTCTCTCCGGGCTTTGTTTTATTGATCTTCAGAGGAGTTTGATAATTAAGGTAATGATATGTTGCAGCAAATATTATATATTACTTTTTTTTATTGCATTTGCTCAACGGGATGTATTTATTTCAGTTCTAGCTAGTTAGCAAGACTGCTAATCGCAGGCTTGTACATTTAACGTACTTATGTCTCCGATTTTTTGTTGTTAGCTTCAGAATTGTAATATATGATAAAATATATGCAACACTTTGTGAACCGAGTTATTTCTCTCCGGGCTTTGTTTTATTGATCTTCAGAGGAGTTTGATAATTAAGGTAATGATATGTTGCAGCAAATATTATATATTACTTTTTTTTATTGCATTTGCTCAACGGGATGTATTTATTTCAGTTCTAGCTAGTTAGCAAGACTGCTAATCGCAGGCTTGTACATTTAACGTACTTATGTCTCCGATTTTTTTGTTGTTAGCTTCAGAATTGTAATATATGATAACATATATGCAACAAATACTTATATTTACTTATATGTAAATGTATACATGTTTTATATCTTCTATTAAATGGCTTAACTAGCCAGCTAGCTAAGTTTAACCAACAGTGAGTACAGACATAAGTGATGGTGTGCTTGTGCTGACTTTGCTTTGTTTTTTTTTCATTTTTTCTTTTAATTTCTTGATCTTTTATACAGTCTTTAAAATGCACACCATTCAGTCTAAGGTGAAAGAAACCAAACGCTGTAAATACGCTGTAAACTGGAGTTGATATTTCGCATGGCGGAAATACTGTAGAAATCTCGCGATATTTAGCGAGACTGGCTTAAATTCTCCCTTCGTTTGAAAACAGTGATGGGAAGATCGGATCAATTTCTTGGCATGATTCTTTGAATTCAGTTCTTTAAAATGAACAGATCTTGTTTTGATTAATTTAGTTAATTTCATTCTTTGATCAGAAATGGGCAGAACATCTACATACACGAACTTTGACTGTAGTTACATTTTTTTTTATACATACATACATACACACATACACACATACATACATACATACATACATACATACATACATAAAACTGCATAGCATATACTGGAGTCTCATGGGGGGGAAAATGAATGATCGACTCTGACCAGAATACCCATGTGATACTAGTCAATTCTGATTCCTTTGTAATGCACTGCATAGCGTCTATGGAATTCGCCTGAAAGAACGACTCGGACTAGAAGAGGGGTAAACTACTTGGTTTGGGAGGTAAACTGCTCTGTTTTGTTCCTTGTACATAACATACAGAGATTTTGCGATCCTTTGCTCAAGTGCATCCATTAGTTTCTTTCTTCTCGTTCTTCTGAGTCACATTAAAGACTCGGAACGATTAGAACAAAACTTTCATTGACAACCCATCAGTATATTTGGCTGATTGACTTGTCCGGGGTGAAACCCTGCATTGTTTTCTCCAAATGTGATTGACACGGCTTTTGAATCCACCATACCGAACCTTGTCTGTTTGCCACCGTAAGCAGGTCTTTACTTTCTCCATTTTGCTTCCAGAGACTTATCTTTGTAATTATTTGTGTCTTCCAGTCCAGCCATCTAATTCTTACTGCTGACAAGAGGTTTGACTACTGAGGCATGACCTTCATGTTTCTGAAGTCCTTGTTGTCTTTCTCCAAATGTAGCCACCTATTTAACCAATGAGCTTGCCTGTTTGGCATCATGAGCAGATCCTTTCTTTCTCCATCACTTTGTCTGAACTTATTTTCAAGTCTTATATCTGTGTTTATTTGCATATTTCAGTCAATCCTTCTAGTTTTTTACTGCAAAACCTCTCGTTTGTATCTTGTGGCAAGGCCATGTATCTCTTAGTCCTTTGTTGTGTTCCTCCAAACGAGATCAAGACAAATTTCTCTGTACATTGGCTGAAACAATGTTTCTGTATTTCTCCTGCTGCTATAATTGAGTTACATCATCAATACAAGTTAAGTGAGCTCATTCCAGAAGCAGCTAAGCAAGCCCAAGCATTGATGCAACATCCACCATACTTAACCAGTGAGCTTTTCTGTTTGGCATCGTAAGCAGATCCTTTCTTTCTCCTTCACTTTCCTAGAGGTTTATTTTGGTTCCAGAGGCTGATTAATATATTAAAAAATTGTATTTGCTCATAAACTACTTTTCTTTATAGAATGTTTTAGTGTGATTTCTTGTTGGTGATATCACTTTTTTTATGTATTTAATTTTTTATAATTATTATTTTTATTTTTTTAACATTTCTTACAATGCTTATCATCAACTGCTCTCTGGATGTCAGTGGTTTCTTTCTTTTCACCATATTTGAGTTTGTTGTGTTGACTTTGTCCAAAGCTAGTGCTGTAGAGCTCTATACAAAAATCAGAACTCGAACCTAGAGTTGAAATTCAGAACATTTAAGCGTACAGGGCACACCTTAGCAAGAAAGAACACTGGTCAATCATGTCTTTCTTTATTTGTTTATCAATTGAAAAATGAGTGGGTTCAGCAAAATGTGCCATGTTTTGAGCTGAGATAAATATTAAACTTTTGAGCTTAAACACATACCCCTTCGGTGTATAGCTGAAAAAATACAAATGCTGGGGGTGAGGATAGAGTAAGCTGCCCATGCAAGAGCACAATCAAACACACACATGCAGAACGAGAGCATAGACACAGACTTGAACTGCCAGCCATCCCAGACACAAGCATGAGTTTTGATTTATATATGTGTTTGTAAGAACTCGGATATTGACCATAACCTTCTTGCAGGAGTCCCTCATGATGGCACTAAAGTCAGGCGAGGAGCGCCTTAAGGAGATGGAGGCAGAGATGGCGCTGTGAGTATCGTTATTATTACTTTCATTATTTCACCATTTTCTTTACTCGTAAATTTGAGTAATTCATGACGATATCCTCATGAATAAATCTGGCCAAATTACATTCCATGGCTGTAATATTGGCCTTCGATCATCATGCAAAATGGTTTTCTGTACAGGTTTGAGCAGGAAGTTTTGGGAGGGCCGATAGCTGTGACTGCAGGAGGCGCTACTGTAGTCGAGGCAGTTCCAGTGGCTCTGGCTGTGCCGGCTGTACAGGCTATGCCGATAGTCCGGCCCATCATCGGCACAAACACCTACCAACAGGTACATATGTAAACCAGTAACAGAATAGTCTTCATGCCAGTTACTAGTGAGGGTAACACCAGTTCCTCCAAATGTAATTTCACACAAGACCTGGTATACATGCATCTCTTAAAAAAAAAAAAAAAAAAAAAAAAAAAAAAAAAAGTGAAATGAATATGAAAGATTGAAGAAGCAGAAAATAAGCTTTCTCTTCCTTTAACAGGTCCAACAGAGCTTGGAGGCTAGAGCTGCTACATTGGTTGGACCACCACCTCCTGCATTCGTTGGGCCAGGTACGTTCAGTGGTTGTACTGTTTGAAGTTGTGTTGCAGCATCAGCACCAGAAGTAACGTTTGTCTGCGGAATTATTTTTCGTTAGCCGTACCTGCAGTGAGGCCTCCACCGATGATGCGACCTGCATTTGTTCCACACATCCTACAAAGACCAGGTAACAAGCCAACAGTGTATCATATTGACTTAATCGTATTAGCTATTGTGTGCAAAAAAAATGTCTACAGAATAAATGTGTGGATGTTTGGATGCATGTCTTTATCTTTCTCTTCTGCATCTCTCAGGGGGACAGAGAATGCCGATGATGCGTGGCCCTCCACCGCAAGGTCTGATGGCACCCCCGCTGCCCCGTCCTCCTCCTCCACCACCGATGATGATGGCGCCACCGATGGCCGGACCCCCTCAGCACCCTATGGCTCCTATCGGCCCACCTATGGGGCCCATGAACTCAGTTCCACCCGTAAGGCTTTTGGTTTCTTATAGTATGATGGCACAGTATAATCTAAAATTGGCATAAAATAAAATTCAGATAAAAAACACGTCTCAGTTTTTGATCCTGCAAAATAACAAAATCCTAAAATGTCTAGCAGATGAAAATCCTCTTCCTCTTCTTCTTTTTTTGATTGCTTAATGATTGGAATAATGCAGCCGTCATATTTCAATGATAGTTTTTCTTTCAGTTAATGGCTGGAGATATGAATCTAATATTTTTCTTTAGCAGGTCGACACAATGAACACAGTAATGGCGGCTCCACCTCGATCAGTGACGCAGGCTCCACCCAAAGTTACTCCCAGCATTATACAGGCAGCTCCCACCGTTTATACAGCACCGCCCGCCCCCAAGAGACCAGACCCGAGGGCACAGAGACAAGCACGCATTGTAAAGACTTTTCACACTTGCACATCGTAACACTTGCGTTCATGTCCCTTTAAACTTTAGGGAATGCAGGATATTAACCATTTGTCAGTAGTGACCCAATGGAAAGGGCCAGTGGGTCATAAACAAACCATGCCTTTATTTCTGTAACAACCTTATTTTTAAGTAACAATTTTCTTTTGCACTATTCATGTTATATAGATATCGCTGATTTTTCATTTACCTCATATATGGATCTGCTACATTTCCTTTGAATTATCTGTAGAAATTCAAAATGTTCTTTGAAAAACTCGCACACATTGAACCATGGATTCCAAAGCTCTTTAAGCAAAAGCAGGCAAACGTTGAACATATGATTTATGTAACTGATTTATTAGCCGCCTCTTTTTGTTTCATTTATTTATTAATTGATTTTTTATACAGTCTATTCGGTTAATTTAGAATATTAGAGCTGTATTGATTCGGTTCATCCTCACATGTTTGTAATGAATGTCAGGAGGAGCTGGCAGCATCAGTAGCTGAACAGCAGGCAGCTGCATTGGCAGCCGGGCTCCTCGAGGCCAAGAAGGACAGTGTGACGGACGACAGCGTCATCGGGCCGAGCATGCCCGAGCCGGAGCCTGTACACATAGAGGTACTAAACCTTCGGCTCAATTCCATTGTTCATTATTTCTTTTAAGTATTATATGAGATTTGCTATATTTTGTAAATGTATGTGATGTCTAAAAATCTGGATAATCTCTGGCACTGTGCATAGTGCAGCAGGTGGAAAAATCAGACAACTTTAATGATCAAATAGGGATATTGTTGGGTTTCTTTCTGTGCAAAATGAAAGTGAAATTAAAGAAAATGCAGCAGAATAGCAGAAGTGATAGTTATACAAGTACTGTAAACATGTACCAATTTAATATTATTGCACATAATTGCCCAAGATGTTAGTGTTCTATAAGTGTGGCAGGAAAATCTATATCTATATCATGGGTCAGCTGTTAAACACTTAGCGGGAGGAGTTCTATAGTTTTTAGGCATATTGGTTTGTCCATCGCTCTAAAATTTCTGACCGTTCTGTTCAGTCCTTTTTGTAGACCTGCATGTAATGGCAGTGTTCGTTCTGTTCATGTGTAGCCACCAGAGAGCATCACAGAGGATAAGAAGGGAAAAGGGAAACAGGAAAAGGTGAGGAAATGCATCCGTACAGCTGCAGGCACCACTTGGGAAGACTCCAGCTTAACAGAGTGGGACACTGGTATGTTTGTTCTCCCCATTTCCACTTGAACTTGACAAAGTAAAATAAATGTATTTAAACTGACTTTATTTCCTTTTATATTTGATACAACATGCTCCTGTTACTCTGCCCAATTCTTTTTTTTCTATGAAGGCCCAAAAATCAAAACTGTAAAATAAATGTTGCATTATACAAAGCGTTATCATATATAAAATTTGTCACCTCATTTCCTCACATTAATGATTCAATATTTAGAAATGTATTATATAAATAAAAACATGACTGTAATCTGCTTTACTATTGCAGATTTATGTTCAAAGCTCTTGTTCAGTGAAACTGATACAATCCAATGTACTGTAAAATAGAGTTCAGTGACTAATACAGCATATGTTATATGAATATATGAACTGAATGAGAACTCGAGCGTAATAAGCATGTACACTTCTTCCCGAACTCTTCTGTATTCAGACGACTTTAGGATATTCTGTGGAGATCTGGGGAACGAGGTGAACGATGACATCCTGACAAGAGCATTCAGTCGCTATCCATCCTTCCTGAAGGCTAAAGTTGTACGAGATAAACGCACAGGGAAGACCAAGGGTTATGGCTTCGTCAGCTTCAAGGACCCCAATGACTATGTGCGTGCTATGAGGGAGATGAACGGTGAGTGGATCGAGGCTATTTTACTATATTTACTATAAATAGAATTTCTGGGTTTAAAAGTGTTTTCGGGATTGAAAACTTTTGGTGGTCTGATCGATGAACAAAAAAAAAGTTATCGAATCATAAAAGGCCAGTAGATGCAAGTCATTTTTATTAATTTATTCTACTTTGTTTTTTAAAAGCTTAAAATGCTACAACAACAAAAAAGATTTACTGAAATAACACAGAAGTATGAAATGCAATAAAACAAAATATATTTTTAAACTAGAATTACTCCGGAGTAGAGAGATATACCTCTTGGAACCATGTTCATGATACAGATTATGTACTTTTCATTATAACTCAATTCCAGATTAGGTTTTGATGTTTGTGAAATATCATCAAATCTGCAAATATAATTCATCATAGATTTCTAACCCCGTTCTTTGTGTGCTTGTGTGCAGGTAAATATGTTGGCAGCAGACCCATCAAACTGCGAAAGAGCTCATGGAAAGACAGGAACCTTGAGATTGTACGCAAAAAGCAGAAAGAGAAGAAAAAGCTCGGGCTTAGATAAACTCAAAGACTCGAGTCAAAACTGTAGTGCAGGTTGTGAGAAAGTTTCACCTCCGTCTCCTGTTACACACCGATGGACAAGACTGGAAATTATCGATGTTCAATTACACAGCGGTGGTGGCAGGAGATCGGAGTGGATCAGCAACATTGGTTACATAAAGTCTGAAGCTTTGATTAATGATATTGGCTGAAGTTTGATGTTGGATCTCGTTTTACTCCCCACTTCCCTACCCGGGTCATTACAATGCACTGCACTGATACCTCCTGGTTTTTGATTGGTCTTTTACAATTGCATTCAGAATTGCGTTTCAGATATGCCTAGTACAATTGTGTTTTATCTTGCTTTTTGTTTCCAGAAATATCCATCTTGTTGTTTAGATTGTTGTTAGAACAAGCTGGTTATAAAATAATTCAAAACCTGTCAATAAATCATGTTTTATTTCACACAGAATTTTGTATATTACTTGACTCATTAATTGAAGGAGTCCTGAGTCCTTGGGTAATTTGACAAAAGTATAAAGGGAAGGTTTTCATGAATTAGTGTTCTTTGTTTCAGTGAGGATAAAAGTGGGAGAAAGAGCTGCGATAGACAGACGGATGGACGGAGAATATATAGGAAAACCTGACTTTTTCTGCCATATGTGATTCTTCTCCAAACTGTTACCACCAAGCTGGAGGCACATAATTGTATTAGACGTCTTTGGATGCGGTATAATAAAATTTTGCGAAAAATCCAAACCTGTTCCAGCATTGCAATGCCCCTGGGCACAAAGTAAGCTTCATGAAGATATGGCTTACATGGTTTGGAGAGCAAGATCTTGAGTGGCCTGCTGTAGAGGACATTTCAAAGTTAAATATCTTACTTTTTATCTTGTTTTTTTATTTTTCAAAATCTGGTCAAGCACACAGCAAGCTGCCAATCGGGGTAGAGCGCGTGCTTTGTTTTGAACTTGTTTTGATTGGTACTTGGTGGTATTCACTTGGCACGAACAGGAATAAATGATGGAACAATCTCCTGAATCGGACCTTATTTGCATGATTTTATTAAGTAGTTAAAAAGGAAGTTTTGGGATCATGATCATTTTTATAGATAATCAGTTTTTGAGTTATATCCTTCTATTAATAAATCTGTGTGCTAAGAGTAACAGAATCTTTCCACATCACTGAGATGATTTAAGTGAAAGTCCTGACAAAAATGATAATCGGAACATTATAGCCATAATAAAATCATAGTATTTTGGATACTGGAGTACATTTGAAGGCAAATACTTTAGTACTTTTACTCAAGTGAAAGTTTAAAGGGAATAATATAACTATTTTAACTCAAATACACGGTTTGTGTACTTCGTCCACCACTGATTTTTTTTTTTTTATAACGTCAGAAATGAAATTATGGTCAAGGTCAATATCTATTTAACATATAAATCAGACTTCAGATAGATATTTGTAGCCTTGACCAGATACAGATAATAGACACCAGATCACTTATGCTGACACGGTTTTTTTTTTTTTTTTTTTTGGCCAGATGTGAGAAAACCAGAGAACCCTGAGGAAACCCGAATGCCTGGAGTTGATACAGTTGATACGTGATGTGATACATGCCACGATACAAGGCGTGGAGTAGAAGATAGTGAGAAATGAGTTGAGCAATTGGAAAGCTAGAATTCGAGAAAGAAGATTCTTCTCTAACGATATTGTGATAATTCTTAAATATTCCAGTAGGAGGCGCACCGACATTGAAATGTTTGTTTTTTGGTAATTTTTTTTTTTTTTTTTTTAATACACACGTCTACTAACCCCCGCTTCTTTCTAAAGGACATACTTTTTTTTTTTTTTTTTTTTTTTTTTTTTTTTTTTTTTTTTTACAGGAAACGCTAACCGAAAATAAATAGTTAGTAAATGGTTCCTCAGAAACAAAATTGTTTGGTTCCCTGTCAGACCTGCTTCAAATATGATCATGTGTCTTGAAAAAGCCTCATTTCCTAATTTCAGACTGAGAGTCCACTTGAGCAGTGGCATGAAGCGAGTTTTGACGGCTGCTACCGAGCACAACGAAAACACCCCGTAGTGTGCAGGATGCAGAGAAGAGGGACTGGTAGGATTTCTATCACAGCTCTGTGAATTTTTTTGATACTCAACAATACATCTTGTACTTCTATGTTCAATCTTTTGTATTTCCTATTTGGTAGGTTTGCACAGGAAGGCTGAAGTTTTGCATTTTTTTTTTCCAAACTATGACTCGTATCTATCCAACTGTCTGTCTGTCTGTCTGTTTGTGTGTTTATACAAAGGGTGCCAATATTTTTTTACATGAGCAGCCAGAACACTTATAACTTTATTATATTCTTTCTAAAATGTTGACTTAGTTGTAAAAAAAAAAAATACATGTCAAAGTGTTTCACTTTTAGAAAATAGAGAAGCGATGATATGAAGTTGTCTGTCTGACCACAAATGTGTGTGTATGTATTTATTTACTCACACACACACACACACACACACACACACACACACACACACAGTGTGTCAATATATATATATATATATATGTGTGTGTGTGTGTGTGTGTGTGTGTGTGTGTNATATATATATATATGTGTGTGTGTGAGTAAATAAATACATACACAAACACACACACACACACACACACACACACACACACATATATATGTGTGTGTGGAGACATTACCCATCCCATTACCCATTCCATATTTAGTCCCAATTTCCTGTTATAAAAATCTCCACGTTTCTGAGATGTTCCACCACATTTTTGTGTGCTTGTGGAGATTTCTGTTTATTTAGCCACGAGGGTATTAGTAAAGGTCATGATGTAGTCAGGTCATGATGTAGGGTGAGGAAGCATTGGATTCAGTCAGCGTTCCAATAAATCCCAGAGGTGTTCAGTGGGTTTAAGGGTCAGTGCTCTATTGCAGGCCACTCAAGATTTCTGGAACAAGTTTTGGTCTCCTAGATCAAGTGAAGGGAGAATTTTATGCTACCGCATCCAAAATCGTCCTTATACAATTGTGTACCTTTGGGGAAGAAGCACAATAGAAGTAGTGGACGGTAACGAAGTAAATGTTTTTCGTTACTGTGCATAAGAAGCTTTTTCGAGTATCTGTTCTTTAATGAAGTATTTCCATTTGGTAAGACTTTCACTACGTTTCAAAGTCAAAAATCTTTCTACTCAACTACATTTTGCAAAATCAGTCGTTCCTTATTTTTATGAGTCGATAAAAACGTAACTAGTCAAACACGCAGCAAACTATCAATCAGGGTCAAGCACCAGCTCTGTTTTGAACTTGTTTTGTCTGGCACTTGGTGGTATCTACTTATCTTCAACATACAGTCCAGAATCAGTTCAACAGCATGCAGAACATTTTAAGAGAAATAAATGATAGAGGAAAATCCTGACTCGAATTCACTATGACACCTCACTTGCCTTTATTTAATGTTTGTTTTGTTTTTAAGTAGTTTTGAGAAGGTTTTCAGAAGTTTAATAGATATCAATCAGTTAATATCAATATTTTTTTCAGATCAGAAATGAAATTCTCAAAACTACTTGTTCAACCTCCAGATCATGTAGTCACTTGTGCTCATCATAAGCACATTTCTTGTTGATTTGATCAAATTGCGAACGATTTGGTACATTCATTTAATCGATTGTATACAAGTGTCTGCTGTTTCCTTCATTATCAGTTGTTTTTGTCATGTTGATCAAAATATATTATATTGAATGTCACTAATGAAGGAGAGTGTATGGCATCAGATCAGCCAATAATCACCTACTTCTCTAAAACAGGTCAAAGGTGAACCTTGTGAACCTTCGATTGAAGATTGTCTACAGAGCAAAACATAGAATTATAAATTCTGGAAATGGATGAACAACTAAGAAACGAAAAAACACTTTATAGTACAGTAAAAGCGTGAATCCTGTCTGGTCTCTTACAATCAAATATGCAATTGAATAAATACATTGTGCACATTGTTTTGAGAAATGCACTTACTGATTTGCAAATATGAAGGATGATTCGAGTAATGCTCCAACGCAACTGAGAAAAAATGTAATAGGTGTTAAGGTGTGCTTAGAGTAGCATTAGTCTGTTCACATAGTCTGAGTTGGTTAAGCAAAAGTCTTGTGACAAAAAAAATCATAATAGGAACTACATGTACTTTGGCCACCACTGATGTCTAGCAAATGGTGTCCCGATACTTTTGTCCAAATAGTTATTACTGGGACAACTGTAAATAATTAAGTCAAAGGCATGACTTAGTAAAGAGATCATTAAGTAATCTAAATAGCCACAACTTACAATCTCTTTACTAAGTCACGCCTTTGACTTAATTATCTCATTCCCAATACCCCTTACGTGCCCGTCATGCTCCTTACTTAATTATCTCATACTGTCTCCATACTAACTCATGCTCCTTACTTAATTATCTCATACCATCTTCATACTAACTTATGCTCCTTACTTAATTATCTCATACTGTCTCCAGTTCTTGTGATCTCGTTTCCACTCTATTCTACGTCCAGGCCGTGTCTAAATGATCTAATTCATCCTCCATATGAATTCATGTCTCTGAATTATCTTGTTTTCTCTCCATAGTAATGCCTAGTGACTATTATCTAGTGCCTAGTGACTATTATCTTTAGTCATGTCTCTGACTAAATGATCTCGCTCCCACTAGCAGAATGTGCCTATGAAGTGGTGGTCATGACTTCATTATCTTGTTTCTACGTGTTCAAGAAGTGCTCATGTAATCATCTCGTTTTGTGTGTTCAAAGTCTTGCCTAAGAATTATTGATCTCGTATCTAACGGTTACCAAGGTGTACCATTCCTTATGATGATGATTGATGAACGAGTCGTGTGTATGAGTGTGAAGTCTCCAAAATGCCGACCACCAGTGAGCACACATCCTCCACCCCGCGCTGAGAGGCGCGCGCCTGGATTCCTTTTGTCCGACTGGGCACTTCAAGGAACGATCCATTTTGGAAAACAAAGGGGGGAGACTACGTTTTTTTCGAAAATTGGATTAGACGCGCGCTCTCAGTTATTCCCCCAATACACCGGTTTGAAGCATGTTGTCAATGGTGTTGGTTTGTTTTGTGTGTGTGTGTGTGTGTCATTTGAGCCATCGTGATACACCAGGATTCCCGCCGCGTGCGACTCCCACCGGAGGCTTTCTTGGCGTGGTCTAACAGACACCCCCCCCCCCCCCCNNNCCCCCCCCCCCCCCCCTCCTTTCCACAGCTTTCCCGTGATTGGTTCGCGTGTTTAGACGCGAAGGATGAGAGCGTTCAGAGCGGCGGTTCGCATGCGGGCTATGAGACGTGCGCTGTAACCATGCAATCACCGCGGGGAAAATGGCGAATCGTACACTGAGATCGGCGTGTGACGATACGGCGGCTTGGGATTGCTTAAGGGACGTGCTGGAGCTCGAGAAGACCACCATGCTGTCTGCACACTGAGCAGGCGGTTCTCTTGTTCCCTCTTGTCTCCTCCTTCCTCTGGGTCTCAGATCGGCCGCTTCGTCTTAGGACACATCAAGGATGTAAAGCAAAACTTCGATTCATGTCTTCAGGTAAAGAAGGGGCTTCGCGATCGTACCCAGGACCTTTACCTACAGACAAACGCGTTGATTTGGAGGTCCTCAGCTTGCAGCTCTCCGATAAGGATCCAGGAATGGTGGTAAGTGTGTTGGTCGTCTTCTTCTTCTTCTTCGCCTTTCCTATGGATTGTTAATATGCAGCGGGTTACACGTGACCGAGTGCTGGGACGAGCGAGTGGTCTTCAAGAGATCCTTCAACTTGACATCTGTGCAAACGAGTTCTCTGATCTAACCTGGTTAGCTTCTGTCCTAGGTATTGTGTCCACCAAGACAGTGTTTGGTATGTTGGTGGTTGTGGTGGTGGTGGTGCCAGCTCACCATTGTAGACCATGTATCTTGCAACTCTAGCAACCTGGGGGGTTTATTGTCTGTATCTGATGCTCAACACAAAGCCTAGGTGATGGTCTTGGAGCCCCTCCCTTTATTACATAGTGAGAGTGTGGCCGTGTGTGTGTGTGTGTGTGTGTGTGTGTGTGTGTGTGTGGACTGATGAAACACATGCTCCCATTGTTTTGATTCCCCTTCCCCATCCTGTGGAATAATGACACCTCTAGACACAATGTATAAATCCAGCACACCACCATCTTGAAGATTTAAGATATAATATGACGGTATTATTTGGTCATTGCGGGTTTGGATGCACGCCCGAGGTGCACTGATCTTCTGGGAAACGCCAGAAGGATGTTTGCTCAGAGATGTGGATTTACCAGTTCCACTGGATGTGAACTACTATGGAAAGTCAGATGTCCAGGAGAAGTACACATACATGCAAATCACCAGCTCTATTTGGACAACCATCCTTGTTAAAGGTACTAATGTATTTCCGGTCCAAGAAATACTGTACAGTAATGCTCTCATTATGCTCTCCGCTTTTCTCCATGTTTCACCTGGCTACCTTGAAGTTTGTTTAGATCCGACGGCATCGTATCGGTTTATAATCGCACACACTTTCAGGCCTCCTAAGGACGTGTCCTGTGCTGCCATGGTGTCAGCGGTAGGCAACCGAGGTGTTTAATTACCCACACAGCATCATGGTTCGGTTAAAACCGGCAGCACGGATTTGTAGACTGTCTCAGGTGATGTCTGCCAACGAGACACAAAGCTATTTAGAGTGCTTTGGTTCCATTATCCTAAATCCAACCATCATTCGAGGATCAATATAGCAGATGGCCTGCTTCTGTACCTTAGTGTTTTTTATATATATATCAGTCCTCATGTGTATGTTTTAAAACAAAAAAAATTAGAAAAGCAGCCTTTTCACAAACAAATTGTGTTTCCCAATGCACACAATGGGTTGTGTTTTTATAGCTGCCTGGTGATAATTAGGCTAATTGGGGACCAGTCACTCCTAGGGCCTTGGTTGCAAATGAGGACCGGTCCTCTTTAATTTAGTGAGCCCCTCTCATGCTCTATCAATATTTGAGAAGCTCAGTACCCACTCTCTTGGACACACTCAACCACGCTTGTATGCCTTCAGAATATAGTCTGCGTGAGTCAGAAACGTGCGTTATGTAACATCTCGCCTTTTCGTTATCCGTTGCCGCTCGGGTTGTCGCATGTACATAAAGAAGCCCTGAATGCTGAACGATGTGCAAGAATGCGAGTGAGCAGAGATGCATGGGGCAATAATATACTTTCCAGCACTCATTGTTTTTGGTTACATGAACGGGCATTTCGACGAAGTCATTTTCTCCTAATTGTTTTATTTTTTTCTTTACACCAAGTAATGATCTATCTGTCTGACTTCATAATAAATGGCAGCTGTTGGTTAAGTGTTAGACCATGAAGGTGCAGGATCTTCTTCTTCTAATTACCTAAAGCACAAGGTGCCATTACTTTATCATAAAGTATAAACGTAAATGAGGCCGCCACACCGACTAAGTAACCGACGACTACTAGTATGTTTTCTGACCTTTCTTCACGCCCACTTCACGACTAGCATATTTAATAATATCCATTATACGCAAGCGTTGTTAAATTCTGCTTTCTGATTGGTCTGATTTTCAAATATAAGGACTTTCCAGCTGTTCTAACACATTAACAACAAGGGCAATTATTATAAATTCAAAGAAGGAGTCTATTGTGTCAATGCTTTCTAATTACAAATATTCTCTCTAAGGGAAGAAGAGACACAGATTTCTTTGTCTTATTTACCATGAGATGGGAAGAAGAGGCACTGGTTGAAGAACTACAAGTTCTGCAACTGTAAATGACAAAGATGTGAGGTTCCTTAGTAGACATGAGTTACACACTTGTATTTTATAGGAAAACCTGCTCACAGGGTGGTAACAGCCATCATGGCCCTCTATTTCTTCAATAGAAGTGGAAGTGGAAGTGGTAGCTCAGTGATTAAGGCTCTGTATTACTGATCGGAAGGTCGGGGTGTTTAAATCCTTGCACTCCCAAGCTGTCTCTGTGTGCGCCCTTGTGCAAGGCCCTTAACCCTTTGCTCTAGGGGTGCTGTATCATGACTGACCCTGTGCTATGACCCCAGCTTTAGTATGCTTCGACGTATATGTGACGAATAGAAACATGTAATTTCTCATTTCTATGATGAGATTTCGGACATGGCAAGTGAAGTTCTAGTCACTTCAAATCAAAGAAAATGAGCAAACTCCCAAAGCACTGGTTACAATTGTCCCCAATGATGCTATTCTTTGGGACATGAAAGTAACTAAACCACACTTTTGTTAAAACTATTGTAGTACTTTTATTATATCCAGTACTTCGTTAATTTGGCTGAACGAGAATGTTGCTAAAAGTGTCTTTTAACTTTAATGTGATTGTACAGATGTTTCAGTCTGTGGCTTGATTAATATTAATCCCAAATATTGCGTTTTGTTTTCTATCATTTAGCCAAATTGATGTTGGTCGATCGCAACAAAAAAAATCACAATTCGAAGCATATTGTTTGTGGATGCTCCACTTTTTTTCGGGCAGTCTGTGGCTGTAGCTGGATAGTAATTCCAGATGTTCCTGAAATAGAAAGTGCTTCAACAGCATTCGCCAAAAAAATAAATAAATAAATACATAGAGAAATTGGAGTGTGAGTGGGGGAAAACAATGTATTTTAAGATTCAAAGACCTAAAAGATTTTGTCTGTGGAGCTTTTTTTTTACAATGCTTCATTGGGCCAATTGAGAGAGGATGGGGTGGGGGGGCTTGAAAGCATGAAATAAAATTAGCTGATACCTGGTTTGATAGCACACGGTGTGTGTGCGCCGTTAAAGCTTTTATTTGTCGAGTTTTTCCCGAAAACACCGCGTCTCAGTGGTCCCATGAGATAGAAGACTAGCACTTTTCAGAGGCAAAGATACTGTTAGGAACATCATTCCAATTTCTACTAAAAATAACTCGTCTTTCGTAAACCCTCAAAAATGAAGCGAACGGCATTCAGCCGTGCTTTCGTCTCTCAGGGCTGAGAGAGAGAGAGAGAGAGAGAGAGAGAGAGCATGGTGAAAGAGGAGAGGCCATTTTGCTATGTTGTCATGGGATTTTGCTTTTCTTTTTTTTTTGGAGAGGGTTATAAATTTGAAACCACTCCGATGCTCCTACAATGACATGCCGACTTGTTAGGGGAATCAGGTAGGGTGTAATTAGCTTCAGCAGCTTATCAAGAGGGTGTTCTGATGCAAGCCCCAGCTGCGTCTTTGACCTCTTTCCCAGCCTGAGAGCTAACAGCGTTCCCTCGGGTCAGAGTCGGGGCTTATTTAGTCGATGAGCTGCTCTCATGCCTCATCAACCCTCATCTCTTTAACCTCAGCGAGGCGAATATTCCTCTCGTAAAGTTCCTGCAATAGAAATTGTCATTTCAATTCAATAAAATTCACCTCACGGTTGAAGCGGACGGAAAGGGCATGTGAACGCGGAAAAAAAATTGGGATCAACTTCCTTGAAGTAATTTCACTTCATGTATGATGAGGTGAATGGTTGTGAACTGTAAAAGGTACATGAAGATGGGGATACACTTGATACTTGACACAGGATATACTTTTTCCATGCAAAAAATGTGTTCATTCCACCATAATCACTAGGGTTTTTGATTCTAGTCAGAAACACAGCTCAGAGAAATTCTTGCCCGTCTTCTGCTATGTTTAATCGAAAGATTCTCAGTCAAGACGGAGATAAAAACTGGATTTTTTTCACGCTTTTTTTTTTTTTCTTCCTTACTCAAATAAGACTTGATTCCAGAGTCAACATCCAAAAATATGGATGTCTTTATTTGGCGGGTTACTTCTTTTTGGTCGGAAGATTAAAAGGAAGTTTTCTGCCTTGTAATTTATTTATTTATAGGTTCACGTCAGTGCAGTTCTATCCCTCCGTTTAATAATGCAGATACTAGGGGGTAAAAATCATGTAGGCTTTAATAAATAAATAAATAAACGTATTCAATGCTCCGAAGAGGACAGTGTTAGTTCATATGTTGTTTTAGCTCTGTGTTGCCACGACAACGCCCCCTCAGAAACTCCAAAGCCGATTCTCCTGCGCTGGATTTGCCAAGATTATTTTAGATTTTACGAATTCGAGAAATTTCCTCGACCCAAATTGCTTACACATAAATGGAAGTTGCTGCTGAGCTTTTAACATCATCCTGATAAATTATGCCGTCTGGACTTTCAGGGTTTTTTTTTATAACACATTACGCATTTCCATTCGCACCTCCGCGGCAGCGCGTGAAGCCGCTCCTTTAGAAACAGCTGCTTTGAACTTGTGCCCACATCCCGCTGTGCCAGCGCAAGCGCTCTCGCAGTGGCATCGTTCCTGGTGCCACCCCAACCCTTCAGAGCAACCTCCTCATCCAGCTACGCGGTCAAAAGACACTCCTGTGTTTTCATCTTTATTTTCCTTCCTTTTCTTTGTCACACGTTGAGATGCTCTCTCACATACGCACCTCGTCCGACTCGTCTATTGCTCAGTGAAATGTTTTTTTACTCTTTCGGTTTTCTGTATTTTCCGTCCACCCTCCTCTTTCCCTCCTCTTTTTCTTCTCCGCTCTCATGTAGACCCAGCTGGGATATAGTGTTTAGTATGCTGCCCATGACTCTCTGTCTTTCCTGCCCCTCTACAGAAAGCAGGACAGGGTGTTTAGCAATGGGGTGAATGTGGGGGGTGGGATGTTGCACTGTGGGAGCACAGTTTCCAAGAGACCCTCATCCGGAATGCTTGTCCTGAGTTTGACGCTGTATAAGTCCAACCCTATTGGATCTCCTGATTTCAAGCTTTGCGAATGACTGATACTTAGGGCCTTAAAGCAGTGGCTAGTAAGGATTTTGTGTTTTGCAACAGGGAATTACATAACATGGGTCGAAGTGTAGTCATGGCCTTGAGAGGTTTGGGGACTTAGCCATAATATCAGTGAAAGATCTTTGAATGAGGGCCTTTAGAGAATTAGGGGGATGGGTGGGTTCCTAAAGAAGAAGCTCGGGGAAGTATCAAGCAGAGGGAGGGGAGGTTCCCAGGGCTTTTAAAAGCCACAAGTGAAAGGGAAGGCCAAGGTCTGCTTTGTTCCCGGAAGGTCGAAGGCCACTGGAAAACTGTTGGATGAAACTCAACATTTACAGGTCTTTTTGAAAGAGGAAATTTCCAAAGGTACATGTTGTTTATTCTTGATTTTTAAAATCATTTCAAGAGGGCCTCGAGTAGCTTTGGGAGTTTTTTTTTTAAGAGTTCAAGTTCTTCAGCAGTTTAGATTCATTCTCTGGCCATCAACTTAACCATCAAAGTAGCATTGCACTGGTAATGCCGCCGTCACTTCCCACCTTTTCTTAGGTCCTTCAGCTTTACGCTACTTGGCATCTCACAAGCTTGACCTTTTGCCCCTCTTGTATACTCCCACAGGGCTCCAATGATGCCTAATTCACAGTTTACTCTTCCTGTCATTTGTTTCATTCACATCATTGTGGCCTGAACTATGATTGAGGGGTGGAGCGTTAGGGGGAAAAGCAGAGGCACTGAAAAGACTCTACACTGTTTTTGAACCAGATCTTCTACCCTGGAGGGAAGGAAACAGGGGGACGGACCCAAGTGGGAGAAAGAGACTGTGGGGGTGCCCCCTTATTTTCCAAGACAGAAGGAATAATCAAGGGTGAAATCATACATTTATAAGCTAGCCCAGTGGTCCAGTGAAAGCTTCAGTGCACTTGTCCAGGCCCATGTTATGGTTGCCCAGAAACGTAAATGTCACTTCTGAAGAATGGAGCTACAGTAATGTAATAATGTGTGTCAAGTTAACTAGTTAAGTGCATCAATACAGACTAAGAGTAACAAATGCGTGTGTAATTGTCTTTTTCTAACCAAGTTAATAAAATGGATGGTTTTAGGTCAGAAATCTGATTGGCTGAGCTGGATTTAAAGCCATTGTAAAAAATAAATATTTCTATTCCAGTGACTGCATCTAAGTAAGTTAGGCTAAACCAATAACACGTTTAAACTGGACTGTCAAAATCTTGCCCTGCATAAAATCTCACTTTCGACATCTCAGAATTGGTTCGACAGAGTTTCGACATTTTTGCTCCTTCCTGATTGTGAAAAGATGGTCTGTCCTCTGTGCACACTAAAGAATCCCACTAGAAAATGTTCTTGTGACCGGCCAATGTCTGCAGTGGTGCAGCAGGTGGTGGGATTCAGGATCGAATTCCTGTACTGTAGCTACAGAATCAAATTGTGTCTTATCACTGTGAGGCTCATGACCTTTTACTAGCACACCAACCAAAACCTTGTAGTTCCAAAAGGACAAGTTTTGGTCTTTATTTGTTTGTTAAAATGAAGGAAAAAATAAAGGAAAACGAATAAGTGGAACGAAAGACCTGCTTGTAGTAGGTTTCTGATTTGTCCACTCTTGACAATGCTTTGTTCTTGTAATTGTGGCTGCTACGTGCAACTAGGGTGAAGGTTTTTAGGAGGGAAGGGGTCAAATTGAGAATACGGGTAGCGACCAGATACGACGTTTTAAGCCAAGAAGCGTTTATCATTTCAACCATACGTAGTGGATTCAAGACTAGCTGTGTATAAAAGAAAATACTATATTATCTACGTTTACACACACCATCACCTTTAAAATAGTTCCCTTGAACACGCGCCCCCAGCATCTTTTCTGATGGTGTCTTCTGCTGTTCGCTGGATCTCTGCAGCGTGCCAAACGGCGACCCCCGAGAAGGCGAACTCTGCCATAGCCAAATTATTTGAGTAGGTTGGGTACAGAAGCGAGATCTTGTTGTTGAGATCGGCGAGAAACTCGCATGTGTGGAGAGCTCGGTGACCGATTGCGCATGGGCTCAGAATAGCAGAAGTGGTAACGCATGTGGCCGGATCAGCACCAACAACGAAATTAAACAACTTTTTCTCCAGGACCCTCGGTGCTACATGAACAACATAGCGCTTAATTTGCGGTCTCCATGCATGCAAATGGAGGTTGAGGTGTATGCAGAAAGATTGGGCTCATCTGTTAGGATATAAAAGATGGTATTTAAAGACAGTTCACAATAATGTCTCTTCTGCTTGGGTGCCTTGTCTGTTGTACTTTTGTTCTGTTTCTGGGGGAGACCAGGACACCAACCGGTGGTTGGCGGGGGGTAATAATGGCTCACTCCAGTTTAATTAGATACTGTAGCACTGATGGGTTTTTGTTAAACGATTGTCATGTCAAACTTGTTTTATTCACCATTTGTTACGGTCTTCAAGCAATTTTGTTCACAATGTTTTCAACCAAAAACCACATCCTCAATGAGTAGAATGCAAAGTATGTATTTGAGAAGTATGTATTTGACAAGCTCGGTGCTAGTGAGCTGTCAAGGTGTGTTAGATCTTTTGGGTTTTAGGTCTGGGGTCAAGGGTATTGGGGGAGGCAGACAACAAATGTATGCGTGTATGAAACTGTATTGTCTGCATGACTTACATTGCTCTACCATCACTAGCATAGACAATGAGCTGTGCCTCTACCACATACTGAGGTAATATCTATATAAATATCCCAGGCCTATTAGTGTTATTTTGCTCTGCAAACTACTGTATGCTTATTTTCATCTTCATTCCTGTTTTGTTCTGTGAAACAGTTAATGAGAGAAGTGTTTGTTCAATAGCGTGCTCATGCTTGCATGCAGCTTCTTGTAGCTGAAGCCTGTGTGGTTTCTATAGAGATGCTGCCCACATGATTTTCAATGTAGGCCTCTTCTATATTAAGCCACTTCTGTCTGTATCTCCACACTCATGCTGGCTAACTTGCCAAATAACCGGTTGTCAACCTTGAAGAAACGGTCAACACCGTGTCTAAGGGTGGACAAATCATCTACACAGTTGCCTGAGACAAGGAGATTACAAGTAGGTCAGTTTATTCACAGGAGATCAGGTTTATTTTTTTTACTTTACACATCAGACAGCATGAGAAAGCAAACCACTTCCTGCAATCTCTGTGATTAAAAAAAAAATAAATAAAAAATCATCTCGTATGGCAAAATGTCTTCCAGTTTTTTTTTTTTCTAAACAATTTTCTGAAATCTTTCCAAAAACAGAGGCATGAAGATGAAACAATGTAAAATCACTAACCAAACTGAACAATATACAGTCCAGTGTTTGAATGCTAGCAGAACAGTCACCTTGTCCGTCACCTAAAATTAATTTTTTTTTTCGTCTGAATGCCACAAGAAGCAAATTTCATACGAAATGTTCAATAAAGCTGGTGGTATAATTTCTAAAGGACAAAAGAGCAAAAAGGTATTTTCATGTGAAAGAAGACCACATCTTATTTTACACTCATATTGTGAGGCTTCTTTTGCTAGTTTTTGAAATGTAACTTAATTTAAGTTTTATTTTTAGGATGTTAATCGCTGAGACATATCACTTGTGCAAGAACTGAGCACTTATGTTTATTAGTATTCTGGTAATCTTTAAAAAAAAAAATCAAATCGTACTTTTCGCTGAGGGTTCTTTTGTTAGTGTTATTAATCTAAATTTTTTATTTTTTCCTTTAATCGCAATTTGACTAAAAGCTCCAGTGCAGGCCCAGTACGATTTATTCCCGTATCGGGCTCTGATGCGAAAATCATATTTCGGCAGCCGAACCCTCTGCTGCTTTCCAACCCGCCAGAAGCCTTCTTTGCAAAAATATGCACTTCATCCAGCCCTATTGCCATGGAGGCAGCATACTCCCCATACCAGAGAATTCCTCCCGGACCCCACCCCTCCTTTGCTCACCGTTCACTTTCAGCCTTGATTTTGACTGTTTGCTTGCCATTTATTTCAATTTATTACTTTTATTTCAAGTGATTGAGATGCTACTATTTTTTTTTTACTCTTATGAATTAACAGCCTTAAATGAACCGTCTTTTTTTTTTTTTTTTTTTTTTTTTTTTTTCCTTCTTTTTAAGGATAATTATTGTGTATGTTTAAAAGGTCAGTCTAGTTTTGATGGCAGCTTAATGGAAAGCAACTTGTTTAATTTGTAAAAGCAAAAATGAAGATATTGCAGTTAGAGAGACAGTAGAGCTTTTACCTAGTCATAAGTATGGTATGTGATTTTTGAGCATTGCATTTTTTTTGCTTTTATAATTCCATCCACTCTTCTGGGAAGATGTTTCACTAGATTTTGAAGTGTGGTCATCAGCCACAAAGGAATTACGAAAGGAAGGTACTGATGTAGGTAAGGACACCTGGGATGCATACAGCATTCCAATTCATCCCGATGATGTTCAGTAGTGATGAGATGCTAGCTTTACAGCAGGCCACTCAAGATCTTCCTTTCCAAAGCATGTAAACCAGATCTTCAAGGAGCTCACTTTGTGCACAGGGGAATTGCCATGCTGGAACAGGTTTGGGTTTCCAAGTTCAAGTGAATGCAAAATGTTATTACAGTGCATCTAAAGACGTTCTGTAGAACTGAGTGCCTCCAGCTTTGTGGTAACAGTTTGGAAAAGAACCACATAAAGCAGGAAAGGTCAGGTGTTCCAATACATTTGGAAATATAGTGTATGTTGCAGGTTTCCAAGCTGCTTTTTTGCTCATCACGGTTATAAAGAGTGGTTTGAGAGTTGTTTACTTGAACTTTACTGGACATTCTTATATGACCTGTCATCAAGATTTGTTCAGCCACGGGATGTTTTATGTTGTTTGTGTAAAAGGATGGTTGTGGGTGAAAATAGGGGGATCCATTGGTTTTTAAAGATTAAAACCAGCCCGTCTGGCACCAGTAAATTTTTAACATTTGACGTGAACGTGACCTGAAGCTCACGTGTTTGGATTTTCATTGTACTGCATTTATATGTGGAGTAAAACTATTCAATTGAAATGAACATTTTGACAGTTCAGAATTTTCAACATTTTGACTTTTAGAATGATCATGTACTTACTTGTTATAACAGCAGGTCATACAGTACCAGAAACCAGATAAGATTGTAGCCAATTGTCTGTATGTAGATCTCTGGATCTTTTTTTTGTTCCCCTCTAAGAAATTCTTTCTGTATCAGGATCCAGCTTTTTGTTTATTTGTTGTTCCTTATCAGTAAGGAGTCTTTCAGCCCTGGTCACACATGACCTCGGAACATTTCCTGTTATCTCTTCCTTATGGTGCAATGTCTGCCTAAACACATTCAGCGACACACTCTCTAGAATGAAACACGTTTTGTTGACCGTGTAGTTCATTTTCATTGGCATACGTGAAGTCCGCTGGGGAGGGGGTGTTAATGGCTGCAATTTGTGTTTATTTGTCTTTACATTTGATCACGCAATCAGGTCTCTGCCATTAAATCGGCTTCTATTCTCCCTTTGTTTTGTTTTTTTGTGCCAAGTGTCAGGACCCCACTGGGTTCGGAAATGCGTCGTGTTTGTGCGAGCAATGAGCCTGAACGAAATGCCCGGTAAGTATACTTTCATCTTCCACCTGTATTTAATGTGAAAGCAGGCTGGGGTTCAACAACTCACAGGGCACCAATCATCAGCAACTGAACCAAGAAGTCAACTTATCATCTATCTTCCCCACCCCTCTTAATATGGTTGACGGAGTAAAAAAAAACATGCTAATTTCCATTCTACAAGTAGCATTGTTTAAAACGCTCAATAAAGCTGGTGGTATAATGTAAAGGAGGAGTATACATACAGAAAACCAGTCGTCATTATAATAAACTGAAGCAGGTCATTCAATAAAACCATTTTTGCACGTGGTAGCGATTAATTTCACTTTGACCCACAGATGCTGTGACCAACCGGGTAAGAGTTTTTTTGACAAAAAAAAATAAAATTGATGAGGCTCTAATTATCAAAACGAGATCACACCAGATTTTCTTAGGGTCCGTCTTGCCCACCAACAGTCTTTTTTTTTATGTTTTATTTTTTTTTATTTATTGGGATGTTAAATATCCCTCTGCTTGTTTAGCAGTATTAAGAGGGTTTGGAAGGGGGCATGAAGAGATGTGTGGGATGTGTGTTTTCTTCTATAAAAAGAAAATTCTGAAAAAGGAGGGATTGCGCTCAAAGGTGAGGAAAAACAGAACCAGGGCCCAAACTGCCTTGTCATAATGGCGCAATAGAGCCATGTGGTATTTTGACCAATGATTTCAAATTGGTCTTTAGCGGATTTGTTTGCAATTCATGATTCACCAAGTTGGTTTTAGGCTTAATAATTGAACATAAGTATACCACCAGCTTTTCTGTTAGCCAAGGATTCACTGCTTGTAGGTCTTAAATTATTTTACGTCATTTTCCAAACGTTTTATATATTGGGGGTGTAGCGGTACACATGCTCATACCGAAATCTTTCGGCCCTGGGCTTTCTGCAATCCTGTTTACATACGAAACATAGTTCATTTAAATTGGAGGTCCATCAGGTACATATCCAGTGGCGGACCGCAAGTTTGTTTAGTCTCCGGCTCGCACGTTGAGCCAAATTTTTATTATTATTATTATTATTATTATTATTAAATATAAAAACATACACAATGCCAGAGGTATAAAAAACTAGAGTTAGCGCAGAGTCACTGTGGCTACTCACATCGTACCGGAAATAAGATTTGTTTTGCGCCTGCACAAGAACGCTAAAGAACCAATAGCGCTAGCATTAGCCGCTAACCTGGAAGTGGCTAACGGTAGCGCTATGGATTTTCGAGCATTTTATGTGCAGCTTCATGAATTTCACTTAAAAGGAGAAAATCCTGACAATTACTCATATCGAAGAAGTGAATTAATGAAGGGTGGAAGGAATAGACATATAAAAATACAAGCAATTTTATGTTTTGCTTTCCTTAACTGTACCGAAATTGTACTAAATCTTGACATAAAAAATGAACATACCGGGAATTTTGTGTACCATAACACCCCTAATTTTATATATATAAAATATAAAATTATATAATATATTACACATACACACACAGGTATTCCCCAACTTTCAATGGAGATACAGTGACCCCATCTTAACTTGAAAATATAGAAAGTCGAGACATGGCCTAGCCTACCAGGAATCTTAAATAATGTTGATTAGTTTAGGTTTGTATACAGAAATTTGTTAATATTTACTTCTAAATTATTTGAATAAAGTCACTATCGTCATTGTAAGATTGTAAGAAAAATTGTTAGTTGAGCCATCATAACTTGGGGACTACGTGAGTGTTTGTATATTTATTAATTTATTCATAGACATTACCCAGAATGTAGATCTTACATTGTTACTGATTTAATCCCTAAACATCTACTCCTGAATTTGTGAAGCTATAGTGACTCAGATTTTTGATTGAGGTTCATTTGCTGTCTAACTGAAATTTGAACCCAGACCTGCCCATGCCTGTTGATATATGCATGTTGTCTCTTCATATTTGTTTGATGTATCTCTGTGTTTGTGTGTGTTTGTGTGTGCATGTTCGTCACTTGTGAGTTTCGTCCGTGTGTGTTATGCTTGCGCTCCTGCAGTGTGCTGTCTAAGCCCTCCAGAATGTACAGTTGTTCTATAGCATTACTACCAAGTTCTCTATATGGACTCGTTCTAAGGATTAGCAATTGTGTGTGTGTGTGCGTGTGTGTGTGTGGGTGGGTGTGTGCACACGTAGGGTTGAGCTGCTTCCTTGTTTCTTTTAGGCAAACAGTATTTGTGCGTTATTAAGCGCACAGAAGTTAGTGGGAAGTTTGTGTGGCTGAGCAAGAACTGAGGCACTATAGATTCAAAGTTTCAAAACAAAATTTCTTATTCATTTACAGACTTTGGCACAGTAAATAAAAATGATTTTGCTGTTTTTTTTTTTTTTTATAACATTGTTAAATATTGCACTTAAAAAAAAAATATATTATTATTGTTATTATTGAATTTGTCGAAATTCAGCATAATCACTTGACTGCTACCAACAGGAGAGGGTGGGCCAAACATCTACTTTCACTGAGACGTGAATTCAACCTCCAAATGTTTTGCCCTGAATGCACTAAACACTCACTCGCTATCTGCCCTCTTCCACATACTTGAGCTTAGACATGGCTATGATTGGCTAGTGACACTATGATTCGCAGGGAAGAATTTTTACCATAGGAGTGCTAATTAGAACAAGCATGTGTGCTAAGCCATGATGTAGAAAAGCTACTCAATAGCTTTTTTGACTAAGTGCTATAAATGTTTAGTAGTGTCTTTAGTAATAGAATGCACTTGAACCCATTTGACTTTAGGTCTATTAATTGATTTTGTCCATTTTCCTGAGTCAATTTGATTTATGCTGTATGTAGAAATGAATTCATTGCCTTGTACTGTTAATTCTGCTCTGGAGAATAGGGTTTAAATGAGTCCACTTGTAAAGCACTAATCCTTGAATTGTACATTGCTTTCACTTCTTTTTTTTGTTTTGTTTAGTTTTTTTATAAACTGTAGTTTGTGTCCTACAAAAAAAAAAAAAATCTAGCATTGTGGCATAGAATTGGGAAATGCTTTTAACGTATAAAAGGTGACTTCCTAATCTAGTTCTACAAGGTCATATTGCACAGTTTCCCCAGATCCATAATAATTAGCTGTATTTGATGTTTTTAAACGTATAGATTTGTTGGGATTTAAGACACGCAAAGTGTCACTTGAGCGACTCCACCAGAACAGCTGAGGGAGCCACAATTGTGGCACTGACCCCAGTTCAGATCACACTTCATCACATCAAATATTCAACAGGTGCCTGGGCGTGCATCGGTGACTGCAACAAGGAGCAAGTGAAGGAAAACGGAACATTTTGTAAAGAAGACAAACGGTTTATAAGAGCGGGAAATGCCGTAAGTCTCGGATCCTGTAATGTAAGACAGGCAGTTGTACGTGGCTTCACAATGGCGGACAAGATGACTCTCAGCTATCGTGACTTGTGACCTTTGCCCTCCCCAGCCTACAGAATGTTCAAGAAGAAAGGGATGTCTAAGGTACCACTTTAGGACCAGTTAAAGTTTCTTTTTCTGGTGTCCTTTAATGTTATGGCATGTTGGATTGGCAATGGTAGTGAAAATTAAGAATTTGATTTCTTATTGTCGTAAATGGTTATTCCAGGAGAAATAAACGATTGAAAAGGGTAGAAATTCTGAATAAGGTGTGTCATAAATGCATTTTAGCCGCAAAGCATATTTCCTATCGGGACGTGGGCTGAATGCTTCTTCAATATAGGTGGTATAAATATATGTTGTGCATTTATATGGGAAATAGAGTGTTAAATATGATCTGGAGTATAGAAAGTATTTATTGGGCTGCAATAGATTTTTGTGTTGTGCCAGTTTAACTCCAAGAAACCTCTTCAAAGCAGCTGTTTAGCGAAGACACATTCCGGCAATCCACTGTGCCACAAAGCCTGACTGAGAAACCCGAGCTAGCCACAGTAAACGGGTGTGGGGTTACTGCACGTACTTCAGGATGGCTGCTTACAATAAGGCCTGGCATGTTGGTAAAAATGGCTTTGTTTTTTTTTTTTAACTGAAATTTATCAAATCGACCCATCTACAGAAGGCCCGAAGGTTGTCGGTTAGGCCAGTTTTATCAAATATATCTAAAACCAGTAGATGTGTAGTTGGCAGGGATATCCCCTATCATTATGCTATAGAAATTGCAGCTGCTCAGATTATACATTAGGAACAGTGATCATTGGCAACCCCAGTGACTAGCCAATATTATCATTCATACCACAGCTATATTTGGGTTAGTGTATTAATAACTTGCATTGAACACCCCAGTGTAATACCCAGCCTTATATTTTGGTTGCCTGCATGCTTAATTGACTAGTTGTAAAAGTGTTGGCTAATAATGTACTACAGATGTGTACAGTGTATGTCAAAAGTTTGGAAACGCCTAATCTTTCATGTTTTTTTATTTTTTTTTAAAACACATGCATGTTCTAGTTGTTTAATGTCTTTCACAGGTATTTGAACATAAAGATTTACTTTGACCAAACAAATTTTAGATCATTATTTTCTTTCGGCTGCTCCCATTAGGGGTCGCCACAGAGGATCAGCCGTCTTTATACCCCCCTGTCCTTGACATTTGCCTCTTTCACCCCAACTACCTGCATGTCCTCCCTCACCACGTCCATAAACCTCCTCCTTGGCCTTTCTCTTTTCCCCCTTCCTGGTGGCTCCATCCTCAGAATTCTCCTACCGATATACCCCATGTCCCTCCTCTGCACATGTCCAAACCAACTCAGTCTCACCTCACTTACCTTGTCTCCAAAACGACCTACATGCGCTGTCCCTCATTATCAACTCATTTCTAATCATGTCTATCTTCATCACTCTCAATGAAAACCTCAACATCTTCAACTCTGCTACCTCCAGCTCCGCCTCCTGTCTTTTAGTCAATGCCACTGTTTAAACCATACAACATCTCATGTCTCACCACAGTCCTATAAACTTTCACTTTCACTCTCACACATACTCCTCTATCACAAATCACTCCTGCCACTCATCTTCACCCACTCCACCATGCCTGCACTCTTTTCACAACACATTTTAGATGTCATCATTTATTTTCCTTAAAAAATCCATACGTAGAATGAATATGGTATTTACACGCTCTTGGCATCTGGACAGTTAGTTTCTCCACTTCCAGCTAAAATACTTTGCATTCCAAAGGTGGTGTTTGCTAGGTGGATATTTCTTTCTCACCTTGCAATCCAATTCTTCCCCGAGAAATTCAATAGGAACACTCCAGCTCAATGTTTGTTTTTTAAATACAGCTTTCAAAACTTGGGCTTAAGCTTTAGCTCATTGTCTTTTTGAATGGTTACGTTGGTTCCAGTCAGCCACAGTACGGATGGGATTACAGGGTGTTAAAAGTATGGAATGGTAGCCATGTTGGATCAGTTTTCCTTTCACCTACAATAAGTCTTCAACCTTCCCTGTTCCAAACCATTCAGCTTTTCCCTCTGTTTTTGACATCGTCTGCTAACACCATCTGTCCACAGAACTTCGTCATTCAGTGTCAAATTCTGTGTGTCTTCTGTCTAGTTTGTTGCCTATAAACAAAAGGAACATTCATGTGTTTTTAAAAAAAAAAACAATAAAAGGCTTGGAGTTTTCATATTTTTCTAAGGCGCTGTATTTGCTGCTTAACTTTCCGTCTACGAGCTGTTAAGGTTCCTATTTACTGGCACCAAAGAAGTGAAGTTTGCGCTGTTCGTTTGTTCTTTGAACCAATTTATCTGCCAGTCAACATCAAATCTCGTTCTTTCGCCTGCTCAGGCTCATTTGTTTTTCTCGTTTATCATGCAAACATATAACTGAAAAAAGGTAGCGTTTCTATTTTTGTACTGCTAACTGATGACATAGAAACCGCTCAGACTTGTCCCTACAGTATAAATCGTACGAGTCACATTCACATTTGGGAGATTAATCTTCGGCGCGTTGTCTCAACCCACTTTCCTGGGGGGGGGTTCACAGCAGTTCCCAGGTGCTAAGTTTATAAGAGCATGATTGTTTGGAGTAAACATGCAAAACTATTGTTTGTATACCGTAAGAGTTGCAGGTACCAGCAGGATTTTATTTTACCCTGCATTCCTGCTCCGGTTGGGCAATGGAGGCTGAGATTCCCACTAAAAGCACCCCCTGTTCCAGTGAACAGATGTGTGATATTGCAAGCGCATTAGTGGGCACTGTATGGCAAAATGATTCCCGTGAAGTCTGATATGAATACAATAATGCGAATGAGAGAACTGAACTGAGAGCCAGACCTGTTGTGTCGTGTTGGTGTTTGAACTAATTTCGGAGTTCATACAGGACATTTCATGTTTTCTCCTCTGTGTAGGACAGTGAGTAGGTCTGGTATAATTGTGTGGAACTCGTAAATGACTTTAATTGACAGTTTTGGAAGCCATGAATTCACAAAGACAAGTGTAAATGTAGTATTTCTTGCATCATTTTATTGATCCTGGCATGTTGCCTTGCTGGATTTGATTTCTCTCTCTCTCTCTCTCTTTCTCTCTCTCCCTCTAGTAAGTACTCTTACCTCAGCTGTTTGCAGAGCAATAGTGAAATGGGAATAAAATGTGATTTATTTATTTATTTTTAACTGGGGACCAAAGAGCTGGAAGTGAAGGAATGAAATATAGACTGTGTGGGTGGGGGGTAGTCAGTGGTAGATTTTATCTCTACAACCTTGTCTGCTGAATGAAAAGAACAGTATGTAATGCAAATTCGAACAGAAGCCAGTTAAACTGCCTATAAATGCCGAAATTATAGGTTTCAGTCCTTACCGAAAAGCCGGTAAGCCAGGTTTTGTTATATTACATGCATCAACAGCAATAATCGGTTTTCCTTTAGATGTCAAAACTGGTAATTTACACTCATTTGTGGAGTTTTTTTTTTCTCCCCTAAAACATAAACTGGCCTGACTAGAACCCAGGATGCACTGGAGAATGGTGGATGTAGAACATTTTGATGTAACTGTACAAAACGGAAGGTGTGGCAGCTGTCTAACTCACTGTTGCTTAATTGCGATGCGGCTGAATGTCCCTTTGACCACTTTTAACGAAAGACTGTGTGAACTTTGTATTGACCATCTCTGAAGGTTTTTCCTTGCCCAGAGCGCTGCAGTTGGCTTTGCCGGTAAGTGAGACTTTGAGGTATTTTTTTTCCTATCATATTTTAAGCATCAGCCAATCAGCTTCAAAATACTACTCGCTTTATTTATACAATGTGATCTGCCTTTTACTAATAAAATCTGATTTTTTTTTTTTGCTTCTAAAAAAAATTCCTCTCAGAAAGCTCCAGAGCCTGTGAGATTGTAGTGAAATGAATGGCACTTGCGTAGCGCATGCTGATACCCTGAGGGGAAATAGCCTAGTTTGCACAACACATCCATAAACATGTCAGTAGGTGTTTTTCCTTGAACGGTGGCATGTGGGCGAAACTTTACCACTGTAGACTAGCCATTACAACACGATTTCGCTCAACCTGCACTAGCAGAAAAGCGCAAAACCGTGAGGTTTTTAAGTCATAACGCAACGCAGCGCTACTTATGCATTTCCTCTTCACTAGAATAGCGTAGTGCTTATTCGGGGGTGTCGGGCACGGCCTAGCAAGCAGGAGTCTAATCCTGTCGCCCCGTAAATTGAGCAATGCTTGAATCAGCCGCTTCAATTCTGCCTGATCCTAATCTCTGTGATATGTTATGGCGCAACATAAACATGTGGCAATAATGAGTTTTTATGATGCATCACAGTTCTATGCATCATGGAGACACTTTATGGACAAATGTTTGTGGACACATGACCATCACGTTCCCTTTATTCTATTTCGATCATTTCTCCCACGTTTCTGGAAAGATATTTCACTAGATTTTAGGGATGCTAGAAAAATGTGGCTTCGATTACTCCATTTCACTAAACACAGAGCACTGTGATTCACACGGACCATTATTACTGACGCACCACCTGCTAAACTCTGGAGCGATCTGGACAGGTAACAAAAAAGAGGCGGCAGAAGACGTTTCCAAGTTTTGGGATAATTTCTATCTAAAACAAAGAAAAATTCTTTGTTTATTTTAAGAGATCTGTCTTATTTTCTCTCTCATTTAGTATTGTTTTTAATAAAGAAAAATTACTTCTTAACCTATTACTCCATTAATCGATGAAATGATCATTATAATTCTTATTTATTTAAATAATCGATTGCAGCAACCCTAATATATTTTTTATAGTGTGCTGATTTGTGCTCATTCCACGTTCCAATTTATTCCAAAGGCGTTCAATAGGGTTAAGCTCGGAGCTCTCTAGCTGGCCACTCAAGATCTTCCAATCTAAAGCATATATTCCTGGACTTTGTGTTGTACACAGGCGCAGGCCTCAGTCCCCTAGTTCATGTGAAGGGAAAATATTACGCTTCCACATCCTATACAACTGCATGCCTCCGACTTTGTGGAAAGAGTTTGGGAAAGAAGAACATGTAGTTGGAAAAGTCAGGTTTCCCGATAGTCTATTTGATATAATTATACATTATTCTGTAAAGGGTGCTTTCCACGTATGCAGTGTTTAATTCATATGCATTATATCCTGGTGTTTTTCCTTTTACACTGAAGCTTGTTTTGACAGTTAATTGCACATAGTAATTGCACTCGGGTGTAAACAGGCAAACGTGTAGTGTATTTTGAGTTACCGAGAGGGTCGGAGGGTGAGGCGAGGAAACAAATTTGAGAGCGAAGTTCATTCAGGTTTAGGATTTCTAGCTGCCATAATACAGGATCATTGGCATTCAAATTATTTACAAAGCAAGAAGGATAATGAGAGACCAATAGCCTTTTTTGTTGTTGTTGTTGTTGTTTATGGGTTTTTTGGGATTTTTTTTTTCTCGGGTGGATAGGATTAAAGTCTCATTGGTCAGCAAAAGTGAAAAATGTGGAGTCACAGATTTCTCACATGGAGCATTCGTTTGACAGTTTTTATTTTTGTAAGGTTTGTATTTTAGGACGAATTTATGCCTCTTGTTTAAAACAATAGTGTTTTTGCAGTATTTTCTTTCTCTCTCTTTGCCTGCTAGTGTTGTTGTTTTTTTTTTTTAAATCAATGTTGCCACTTTTGCAAAAGCTTCAAGCACAGCAGATGATCTTTCTTGCTCAATCGAATGTCTCCCATGTTGATTTGCCCCGTGTTTGCACCCTTTTCTCGCTGTGATCCAAATCTGTGCTACTGTGGCCGACTTGAAACAGAGGAAGTAAAATAGCCCACACTTCCCAGGAGAGCAAATCCAGTTAGAGTGCTACTAACAATATGGGAGTTGTAGTTTTGTTCTTTTGGAAACAAAAAAAAAAATAATCAAAAAGAAGGAGAAGTTCATGACTTTATGACAATGGCTTAACAAACTGCATTTCCTCAGCAGGTGATGTTTAAGGGGAAGTGCATGTGTGTGTGATTTGTGGAGACTCGTTCGCGTGCGCCGGCATACAGTACAAGAGTGCGCCGTTGTGTCTAACCTGAATGAAATATACCTCCGTCCTCTTTTTTTCCACCAGGCTCGGAGCACAGATAATCTGGACAGTTCTGGGGAGCCCACCACCCGCTCCGTTGGCGCTACTGCCAACTTGAAGGGGAAGATGAGCAAAAGGTGAGATACTGTGGCAGAGTATTTCTGCTCTATGCACAGTTTTAAACTATGTTTTGTTTTGTTTTTACAAATTTCAGCCTTCAAGAGAAGGAAAAACCAAGTTCTTACACATATTTCTGTTGTAGAAATGACTAAACTGCAGTGCTGGACCGTAAGGACGTATATGTAATTTGTTACTGTATGTTTTTTTTATGTGTAGCTGTACTTTTCTGTAGTATTTATTTGCTTTTACTTTAACATTACATTTTGAAGCCTTACTGCATTTTTAAAAGCATACTTTTTACTTAAATTTAGCAAAATCAGTCGTTCCTTTGACCCAATCAGGGTCGAGCGCACGCTCTGTTTTGAACTTGTTTTGATTGGCGCTCATGGTATCTACTTATCACACACAGTTCAGCATCAGTTCTACAGCAAACAACATTTTTAGAGGAATAAATTTAAAAAATCACGCAAATAAGGTCAAGGGTGTTGTGGTGATTTAGAGTCAGGACTTACAGATATTCAGTGTTTGACTCATTAATATCTTTATATGAATGCATTAGTGTGCTAAAAGTAACTTTTTCACTGAGTTGATTGTAAGCTGATATAAGCTTGTAACTTTTTATTTCAGACCTCAGACTAAATCTTTGCAAATGTATTAAAAATAAAAGAAAAAATCATTTAGTATTCACAGCCTTTTCCATGACGCTCAGGTGCATCTGTTTTCACTGATCATCTTTGAGATGTTTCTACAACTTAATTGGAGTACACCTGTGGTAAATTAAGTTGATTGGACATGATCTTAAAAGGCACACACCTGTCTATACGAGGTCTTAACAGTTAACAGTGCATGTCAGAGCACAAACCAAGCCATGAAGTCCAAGAAAATGTTTGTAGACCCCTGAGAACGTGGTGTATCGAGGCACAGATCTGGGGAAGGGAATAGAAATATTTCTTCAGCATTGAAGGTCCCAGTGAGCACAGTGGCCTCAATCATCTGTAAATGAAAGATGTTTGGAACCAACGTTCTCTATGCAGAGGGGAGACTCTTCCAAAAGAGCAACCATCTCTGCAGCACTCCACCAATCAGGCCTGTGTGGTAGAGTGGTCAGACGAAAGCCACTCCTTCGTAAAAGGCACATGACAGCCCATCTGGAGTTTGATGAAAGGCACCCAAAGGACTCTCAGACCATGACAAAGAAAGATTGAACTCTTTTGACTGAATGCTAAGCGTCATGTCTGGAGGAAACCAGGCACCGCTCATCATCGAGCCAATACCATCCCTACAGTGAAGCATGGTGGTGGCAGCATCATGCTGTGGGGACATCCTTGATGAAAACGTGCTCCAACATCAGGGGAGACGGTTCATCTTCCAACAGGACAACGACTCTTAACACAGCCGTCTATTTTAGATCATTCAACGTTGACCTAAGACATTGCTGTTAGCTGTTTTGAGAAAGTAAACTCATTAGTTTGATATAGTTAATATAAGTAAACATCATTGATGTTAGCTGACTAGCTTAATGTGAACAGGAGGCAGTGTAAGACCAAATTCACACTTCTTAGGATCTAAGCACAATCAGTTCTGAGCGATGGTGTACTGCATGTCCATAGTAAGTTACATGCAATGAGCTGCTCTAAAACAGGAAGCCCTTTTAGTTTCACTTCCTGTTACAAAACTGATAGGGATATGCAAATATCACTTACAGCATCGTGACATTGTTCCAGTCTTGTGTGCTTGTCGATACTGAAAGACCTCTGTAGGGATATGTGACCTTTTTTTTGTTGTTGTTGTTGTTGTTTATTGTATCACACACACACACACACACATATTACAGCCATCTACATAATGTGTGCATAGGCTGATCATTAATATGTAAGAAAAAGGAGTAAAACATAAGTCGTCGTCCAATACAACCCAATCTGCTATTGTGTGCCAAAAGTTTTTGGACACGCGATTCTTACATGCTTTTCGAACTTTCCCGTTCACGATTAGTCCTCATTTGCTGTTGAAATGAACCTACGCTCTCCGGCGAAGATGTTCCACTAGATTTTGGAGCGTGTTGGTAAAAATTGTTTTTCCTCAAATAAAGGGTTGAAATCCGAGCTCTATATACCAGGCCATTCATGATCTTCCACTCCAACTGATGTAAAGCACATCATCGTCCGGGTCACCTAATTTAAGTGACGGGGAAATGTAATGCTTCCACATCTACAGAAATACTTTTCAATTGTGTGCCTACAACATTGTGGTCAAAGTTTGAGGAAGAACCACATATGGCTGGAGACGTCAGCTTTCGTTCATATAGTGTAGATTTTTAGAAGATATAATAAAATGGTGGCTGACATGTGAGCGGTTTACTCACTTCTGTGAGAGATTGTACATACCAATCTCCTGCAGCAAGAACGGTTTTGGGTGCCTTTGCCATTTAAAGTTTTGCAATTATTTGCCTTAATTCCATACACACACACTGTACTAGCATTTCTGCCTAAGCTCCAAGGCATAGTCTTATAGAGGTTTTCAATGTACAATATTTTTTTTTACTGACTGACTCTTCTCTGATTTCGATCTCAGGCTGTCTGTCGTCAAAGGCCACTTCCCGAAGCTCACTGATTGTGCCCATTTTCACTATGACGTCGTCGACTTTGGTTCCATTGAGGTAAGCTTGCTTTAATAGCCTCGGTTATGAGTTCAGTGTTAAGAGTGTAATTTTATTTATTAATACCCTCCCTAGGTATCTACTGCTTTAAGTGATATGTGGTGTGCATGACTGTTATTTGGGAGGAGGGTCTAAATGTCTAAACGTTGATTATTCTGTGCGTTAATGCTACTTAATGCTTCCTTAAACACACCCTGCCGGTGATCTCTGTTCTAACTTGTTTAGCTTTTATAGCTTTTCCCATTTATTTATTACTTTTGTTTTTTATATATTTAAATTTATATAATTTTAGCCAATCGAGAGATTATATATATATATATATAATGTTTTTTTTTTTTGTTTGTTTTTTTTTTCTGTAGGCTTTTTTTTTTTTCTTT